>CATIWR010022070.1:0-26601 GCA_949677035.1 Omphalea diandra | reverse complement strand
TATATATATATAGTTTGAGTGTAATTTCTAGATTGGAATTTTCTTTACAAGCTCTTTCCAAATTTAATAAAAACTTTTTATGATATTGAAAGCTTCAAATTGCTCTCTACAGCTTGTTTTCAATGACACTAAAAAATTTGTCCTATCCCATTGCAATAAATTTATTAAAAACTTTAGCACTACCCAATTAGAATTCATTCTATCCAATGACACTTATAATGGCACTATCCAATTTATTAAAAACTTTAGCGTTGTACCACGTGATTTCCTTATTGGATTCTTTAACAATTAGTTAATTAATTTTACAACTTTGAAGGTGAATTTTTTTAATTAAAATATAAATTGAAATAGATTTCAAAAGAGGTGGTGACTTACAATAGTCCATCTACTTCTCAGGGCCTCACCGTTTATGCACACATAACATTAAATCTTTGTAATAGTGGCTAAGGGCAATTAGGCCACAATTTCTCTACTCGTAATTATCAAGTAAATAACAAACAAATGGGATAATGTTGGCACTATTAGTTATCAAAGTGTCAACTAGAAAGACAGGTCGAGTATAATAGAGATAATTTTCACTTCATGTTTTAAGGATAATTGCAATTACTAATAAATAAGAAAACAAAAACATAAGCTTCCATTAGAAGAATAATGATTATCTTCTAGTTAAAACCAATAGTGTTTCTATCAAAAGAGTCTTTCAGTTAAAGAACAGGAAACAATTCAATTAAATAAGAAATCAAAAACAAAAAAAAAAAAGCTTCCATTAACAGCAAACATTCAATTAAAGAATTTTAGGAAAACAAGAACCTTTTACAAAAACCTATTCTTCATATCGGAGACAGAACCAAGCGTTGCCATGGTGACGGTGAGAAATAAATGAGATGCTCGTATGAATGAATAACAAACTACAAAATGAAGACGCCAAGTCCTATTACATTTGTTGCAATAGAGAGAAAATGAAGCAAAAAGAGAATAAAGATAAAAATGGAATAAAGCTAGATTGAAAATAGTTGAAGGAATAAAAGGAAATAAGATAGGAATCTGTATATGAGAAAAAAATCCTAAAACATATGAATTAACATAAATGTATAAGAGGTTAGCAAATTATAGATATAAAATATAAGGGTAAACTAGTAATACCAGAGTCGAGGTCTTCGTGGGGTCGGGTTCAGGGATTCCTGCGGGATGGGGACTATAACCTCCATCCCTGCCCCATCTCCATTGTTGGGAATAAAATTACCTCCACCCCCGCCTCCACGAGGGTGGAAAATTAGGAATCCTCACCCCATTCTGGGCGGATCCTCATAAGGAACGAGGATTCCCTACCCCATTATCATCCCTAAATAGAACGTCATTTTTTAATGGATTTGTTTGTTAAATAAAGCATTCTTCTATGAGTTTGTTTGTACATAATAGAAAGACTATCATTTCTAGAATTAACTCACCAAAAACAAAAAATGTCACTTAATCCCTCTTAATATGTCAGTTGGTTAAATATTAATTAGATGTATAAATAAAATTTATTTTTCATAATAAAATAATTATTTTTCATTTTTAATTCATGAGTTATACTTTTCATCACATATATTATGTACCAATTTCTATGATAAATTGTCTTTAAGCAAACTATAGTATACATATTAGTATAAGTATATATCTATTCCACCAAACTTTATTGCACCACTTAAAAGTTATCTTTTTGTTTAATACAGTATCAACTGTCTAAAATATTGTTAAAATTTTCAAGTTCATATTGGTATATGATGATGCTTTCTTTTTCATACTTAGCCTATATTTATTCATAGTATATCAAATTATTAGCTATCTTTTGGACACTATTGTTCAAAATTCTTTTTATAATTTTTCTTTTCTTAGTTTATGAAATTGAATTGATACTTGTCCAATATTGTTTCTATAACATTATTATATTATTATTCTTTATGAAAATTTATTTTTAAAACAAATATACTATAGTTGAAGTTTTATCATATAGTGTATCTTTATATTCTAAATTATATATTTTAACTCTTGTTTCAAATAATCTCTTAAACTTATAATTCATAGTACAATATGCGAGTTGAATAATTAATTTAATTATTGCTTATTAATTTAATAACTTATGTGAGAAAAGTTTGGGTCTCTTAATATCTATTTTTGTTTCAATTTTTATATAATTATTGTGCTAAAAATTTTTGCCTTCTTATGAGTTAGTTTGTATTGGGACCATTTATCTATCTTAAAATTGTATAAGAAATTCAAATCCATTTTGTGTTAGTTGTAGTTATCACTTTTTGGGCTTGAACTTAGCTTATATTTTGGACTATCTGAACTTAGCTTGTATTTAGAGTTTAGGTGAGTGATAATTATGGACATGACATATGTTTTATTCCCCTTTGAAAATTTCTCAGCATAAAAGTAATTACAAATTCGACAATAATCTTTGGGAATATTTTATTAAATGCTTTTTAAATATGAATTTTTAGTAAATTGATTTTATCGTTTGTTAATATCATTTACGAATTTCTGGGTTAAATATTTATTAAATACTCTTTACATTTAAAGCGTTTAGGTTTTTGAGAACAAACTTTGAAGTGTTTGAAATTTTATCTGTTATTCTGAATTCACAGTTTAAAATTTATAAACTGAATGCTTTGAATGTGTTTGATTTAATATATCAATTTGTAAGTATTTTATTTTTGAATTACCATTATCTGATTTCTAAGCTAGTTATTTATATAACTGTTACTAAGATCTAAATTTCTATGATTATTATATTTTGATGCAATTTGAAATATTTTGATGCAATTTCAATGAGTTTTAATTTTTGAATTGGTATTTAATATCTAATTATCTGTAATTGCTTATTTATTATCCGAGCCTCACCGAGTGGACTATCACGACAATAGGGTTGCATCACTTGTTATCATGCATCATAATTCGTTAAGTATTACTTTAGAGTCATTTATTGATATCAGTGAAGGAGGTGATTTATTTTTTATTATCTAGTAGCATACTTACCATGTAGGCCTTTGGAGATATGAACTATTATCACCTTGGAGTACTATACTGAAATGAATGGATTTGAAATGTTTCATTGATTTAAATGCATTTAATATTGATTTGAAATCTTGATTGGTTTGATTGGTTAAATTAATTTTTAATTATTTGTAACGTTAGCATGTTTGGAAATACAAAACTATATTGTGAAATTATTCAAGCATTTGCCTGTTCCTAATCCGTTGTGTGCCATAATTATCATTCACTGAGCATTAGTTCAATCTATGCCTGCTTTTTTTTTTTTTTTTATTTTTCTCAGATCATTAGATATTTGTTACTGGTCCAAGCTTTGATATGTTTTTCTTTGGAGGATTGATTTTATAAATTTCTAACTTTAATTGGGTATACTCAAACTCTTTTTTTCTCAAACTAATTTTTATTATAATTGCTTGAATGATTTTATTTGATTCTATTCAATAGAGACTTTGTAGTTTACTTTTGGGATTTTTTATTTTAATATTATTTATTCAGATTTATTATTGGATATTCAAAGACTATGTTATTCAAGTTAATAATCATTGATTATTTTCTTTCTTTTTTAAGAATTATATTTTTTGTCTAGATAAATTTAAGTAACAATAATTTATGCATCAGTCACAGTCCTAATTTGGATAGTGACAATAATGTCTTGTATAAGCTACTTATGACTTGTAGACCAAAAATAAGTTTTAGGCTACTGACAACATTATATGAAACTCCAGTGTCATACACTTAGAACATGCCAAAAAATGAATAGTATTTTCTGCTCTCTCTAGATAAATATTAAGATAATTAAAGATATTATCTTGATATTTAGATATCTTTTTCTTTTTAAAAGTTAAAACAAAAATGATATCTAGTTATCTATATCTAAAAGATACACAATTTATGTATATATCTTAAGCGTTGAGATATATACACATTTTTAGGATTTTCTGATAAGTGTATATTCACGTTACCTTTAGAAAACAAAAAAAAAAAAAAGGAGATTCAGATTAATAACCTAATTCTAGCATACTAATCATTTTAGGAGAGTCTGTTCATGTGGATACTTGCAGAGGATGTTCATCATTTTGGTAGCATTTGAACCCAATAGTCTACACTCCAAGCTCGAGGTTGAGCATTATCGATGTAAACCCCTTTTATGTCTTCCAACAGATTAGCAATTTGTCTTGAATTGTAAATTATTCACATCCTTTTTGTCAATTTAATCAAATTGCTAGAATCCTTGGTGCGTTTTGTACATTTAAAAGTCTTGTTTTTCTGTTGTGCTCATTTTACAAAATCCGACAATTCTCTTGCTTGGATTGGTTTATGTTTTATTGCGTTCATGCACATATATCATGCACTTTGTTAACTTGGCATATAACTAGCCTAACAACATTCTACAAGAGACCTCTAATACCATTAAGTAAAGGTGTCTCAACACACATTATGCTAAAAGTGTAAAAGGATCTCCTCTATAACACTTATAAATCTCTTTTATTGAAATGGCATATATCAAAAAATAATATTGATTAATTATAATGATATATAGAATACAAATGAAAAATCAAATAATTAGAAATATAGGTGTAAAGAATACTTGACATGAAAGCTCTATGGTAGCTATTGAATATTTTCAAATCATGTTAGAGTTGGGTTAGAAATAACGTCTTTATATCTTTACATTAGTACAAATTGGCAACATATAGTATTGTAAATATTATCAATATATAGTCATTAAAATCCACCTCTACTATCATCAGGAGATATCTACTGTATGAGGCATTTAAATAATAGCCATCAATGTAACTCAGTGTTTACAACCCTTGTATAAGTACTTTTTTAAAGAAAATAAACATATATAAACATCTTTAAAAGTAGGATTCCCATTTTAAACTCAATTATGCTACCTGTATTGGTCCAAAATAGCTCTAGCCTCACCAGTATTAGTCATCTTTAAAAAATGTTTGTAGCTCTAAAAGTCTTTATCTTGCTAATTATGTATCTAATATCTTATTTTATTACATCAATTAAACCAAACAATAGCAAAATAAGATAAGATATGAATTTTCCTAAATATTTATTTACCACTCACTTAGTAGTGATACAAAAGTTCTTAGCTAAACACCTTACCAAATGTGTGTGTATGAGTAAAATTACTAACCATGATAGTCATACTTTTACCATTAAGATCTTTAGTGTTGGACTAGGTTGTTCAAACCTAAGTCAAGACTCTCTTTTAATCTTGACAATATAGATTGAAAGGTTCTAATGTCAATTTTAAATATTATTCCTGCAGATATTAAGATAGAATCTCATTGGAAGTTAAATAAGAGTGATTAGAAATAAAAAAAACTCAAAGTATGAAAATCTTCCTTTGAAATTAGCGATCGTGAATTTCAGTAGCTACAACGAATTTTGAAAAAGTGTTGTTGAGATTCAAAAGTCGCGACCTCGAATTTTGGTAGCAACCGTCAATTGGTGAAATAACATCTTCATGTTAGATAGACAATTTTGCAGTGACCATCGTGTCCAAAGAAAGAAAATAGTGATTGCCAATATGAGTAGCGACAGTAAATTTTAAGATCCGTTAGAAAGATCCAACAACTACTTTTTGAAAGGACCAATAGTTTATGCCACGTGGACTAGCCGTAAGACACAGTAAAAAAATAGCGACTATGAATTTCAATCTGGATCACGAATTTCATCTGACAAGCATTTAATGCAAGATATGACAAACGTAACTTGGAAATTTAGACATAGTTTCCTTATAACGTCTCTTTTGTGGTTATTGTCTATAAATATACCACCAAATGAACTTGAATGTAGGAGGACAACCATTGATTATGCCAAAACTCTTGCAAGGTTAATTCTCATAACTTTAGTTCTTTATTTCTTTGTACATAGTTTGGTGTGAGCTTTAAACACCTAGGGATTGGGTTTGACAGTGAGCCTTAGAAAACTCATGTATTGGTTGAGTGTTAACCTTAGGAAAACACTTGTGAGGTTTGGTGTGAGCTTAAAACACTAGATTGAGTGCGAGACTTAGGAAAACACTTGTAAGGTTTGTTGTGAGCCTAAATACTAAGTTGAGTGTGAGCTTGTAAACACTGGTGATTTAGTGAAATACCCAGTTGGTATATTAAGGAGTAGATGTAGGGTTGGTTAATACCCAAACCACTATAAAACTTGTGTGTTCATCCTTCTTTTACTCCTTTCTCTAATTTTTAATTGTGTGTGCTTCCTCTAATGTTCAAATTTGTCATCAATTCAACTTCACTTCTTGGTGCACTAGGGCCAACAATTAGGTTTATACTTATTATCCTAAATCTTTCATTCATAAAATTTAAAGTACTTAGTATTCAATATTCCTTATTCGTTTTTCTAGAAATTAAACCTAAGATTATGTTTGATGCTACAGTTTACTTTGATATCCCTATATTAATGTATTGCTTTATGTTTAGGGTATTTAAGAGTAGTCTATATATGAAATTAGAATACAATATTTTCTTAAGAATGGTTTATATATGAAGTGACAATATGGGATTTTCTTAAGAACTAATTATAATCTTATCTAAGAGACTTGGGTACTTGCAAGGTAAAATCTTTGTAAGCCATTCTTAGACTACTATTGAGCTTGAAAAATATCAAGGTGGAAATTTTTACTCTTTAGCTTAAAAAAATGAGATAATTCTAAAGATCTAAAGATAATGTCATTAGACGAATTATGAGGGAATCTCATAAAATAAGATATGACTAACAAAAGAGAACCCTTTAAGGATCCCAATAAGAAAAAAATAGGTGTTGCCTTTAAGACCTATTAAAATGACTTCAGCTTGGATAAAGAACGAATGTATGAAAAGGAGATGGCATTCATGGCAAATCAATTCTAAAATAAGATAAAAAGATTACCTTTAAAGGCAAATTCAAGAATAAGATTGAGTTAATGGTGTGCTATGGATGTAACAAGTTAGGGCACATAAAGATAGATTGCCAGAAGGCTAAGAAAGAAGATAAGAAACATAAGAAGAAAGGACTTTAAGCTACTTGAGAAGACTCAAGTAGACCCAAAAATTATGAGCATTTAATATAAAAAGAACTACATATGCTTTATAATGATAAAGGACATTTTAAATGAGTTATATGATGTTGATACTGATGATAACCTAGATGATATGTTCACTATTCAAAACCTTATACAGGCCTTACCTTACACAAACAATAATTTAGATAAATCAATTAAAAAAATAAGGTATTGAAAAATGAAATTAAAAGAATATTGGTGATTTAAATATGGAAAAAGAGAAATTAATATATAAAAATCAACTTTATGAGTAAATTTCAAAATAAAATGAGAGTTTATAAATAAGATTTTAAACTTCTAGATTTTCATAAAATGGTCTATACAACCAGTTTAGATGGTTGTACAACTAACCTAGATATTTGTACAACTAACTTAGATAGTTGTGCGTACAATATACTAAAAGACAAAAAAGGTAGACAATATATAGTGACCTAGTTAGCCTACTTGGACATATAACCAAGTAGTTGTCTGTATAGACAACTTCAAAATCTTAAGTTCTAGAATATTCAAGATCTTATCCATAGTAGAGAGAAGATAGAAGAATTGGATGCAATCTATGCTACATAACATAAGTGCACTTCTATTCTCTCTATAAATATCCAACATCTTAAAGAGTGGGGTAGGTTAATTTTTTTCCTAAGGAAAACACACACCTATTCATAGAAACCCTATAGTTATTCACCTACACTTAAAATTCAAGGTAAAAGACCAAGCTCATCCTTCCTTTTCATTTTAGGAAAAATCATATCACTTGAAGTGTCTCTGAGGGCCATAAGCCAACTCTTAAGCCATTCTTGACCATTTTTTCCCCTTATTCTCTCTCTTTTTCTCTTCTTTTCTTTTTTGTATTTTTTTTGCTAGTAGCATATCTAGAGGTCTATATAGATACCTCATGGTTTATACAAACCAGTTTAATAGTTGGTTTGTACAAACCACTGCCATTACTCATAAGTACTATTCATAATAGTGCCATTTTCTCTTCTTTTTTTGATTTTTAATCTTTTTCTTGGTATCCTCATCCTAAAAATGGATGGAATGAGGTAGGTTGTAACAACCAAGGACCTTTATTCTCCATTGTTAGCCTTTTTTTATATTTACACAGTATTTTAGGGGGAATTTCTAGTTTTAATTATGCCTTGATTATCACCATTTTGTGCCTTTTATGCATGTTGTTAAATGGAAAGTGATGGGGAGAGGCTAAAAGGCCAATGACCCTTAGATTCGTTTTAATTTTTTGCTTAAGTGATTTATTTTATTTTATGCTTATCATTTCATCCATGGACACAATCCTTGAAGGCTTTAAGTTATTTAGTCCTTTTCATGCCCAAGCTACCTCTTTATTCATCCTCATGGTATGGGTTGTAAAGAGACATCATTAGGGTAAGTTATGGACACTTATAACCCCCTGCTGAACCATTTCATATTCAATCCACTTGACTCATTTGAATTACTTTGCCACCATGCATACACACATAAATTGAGATATGCATTTTAGTCCTCTTTATGTTTAGGAATGCATTCCTTCTTCATTTTTGATGTGTTCACTATGGTTAAGGATTACTTAGGAGAGGTTTTGGACACCTAGGATCCTAGGTCTCCTCTTCATATTCTGCTTATGATTGATGTATGTTTTATTTGGCTCAAAACATGTCAGAAGGCAATTTTGAAGGGTAATACCAAGAAAACCCATTAAGATGCTAAAGGGACAGACTAAGAGAAACCTAAGGAGATGTTAGAACATTGAATTAAGAAACCTAAAGAGATGCTAGAAGATAGAACTAAGAAAACCAAAAGAAATACTGAAAGGCAATGCCAATAAACCCAATGAGATGCTAAAGGGTAATACCAGGAAAAACTAGAGAGATGCTAGAAGGCAAAATCAAAAGAAACCTAAGAAGATTCTAAAAGGCAAAACTAAAAGAAGCCTAAGAGAGATGCCAAAGGGCAAAGAAAATCTAGAGAGTTGCTAAGGGGTAGAACTAAGAGATATCCAAAGAGATGCTATAAGGTAAAATCAAGACAAACCAAGAGAGATGGTTGAGGGCAATACTAAAGAATAATAAAAAAAAGATGCCAGAAGGAAAAACCAAGAGAAGAAAAGAGAGGCATTAGAAGGAAAAACCATGAGACATAGGTCAAAAGCTTGAAAATATATTAGCAAATTTGAATGCATTCTTGATAATTACAAGGAGCTCTTAGTACTTACTAAATAATTGCTACGAATATGATTCATCCTAATAGCTACAAAAATAAGCTACTAGAGAATGAATGCTACCTTGGTGCCTGCTAGAGGGTTACAAAGAGTTTTATTAACTATTAGAGAACTACTAAAAGATATATACCACCTTGATACCTATTGGAGAGCTGCCAAGAGTCTTAATACCTATTAAGGAGCTGTTGAATGCCAAGTACCACTTTGATACCTCGTAGAGAGATTTTAATACCCCAGTAACTATTAGAGAGTGACTATAACACAAGTACCACCTTGCTACCTGCTAGAGGTATGCTAAAAGTCTCAATACCTACTAAAGATTATTAGAAGATAAGCACCACCTTAGCACCTATTAGAAAGCTACCAAAAGCCCCAGTACTTGCTAGAAGGCTGCTCCAAGATAAATGCAAACTTTAATACCTGCCAGAGGGCTGCTAGTGCCTACTAAAAACTTACTAAAGGAAAAATACTATAATGTTACCTATTAAAGAGCTACTTAGAGCCTGTGTATCCTTTCTTTAGTATTTACATTTATGTTGAATGCTTTAATATGTCTTATGCAATGACCATTTTTTATTAAAACATTATTTTCCAATTCCCACAAAGCAAAATGCAAACTATGATAACTAAATTTTAGATTGCTTGAGATGTAAGCCCAATAATGAGAACATTATTGAACTCGTCTCTAAAAAGGGTGAAGAAAAAATGCCTAAGAAGTGGCAAAAGCTTGGGCAAATCTTAAACCAAATCTATCTCTCAAACACCTAAACTTAAAAATCCAAATCTTGGAATTTCAGAAGTGGTTATGGAACCAACTCAAATGTCTTTACATCCAACTTAGATGGTTGTATAAATAACCTACCAAATGCTAAGCAATATGACATATGAAGCTTTTAGAATAGTTACCTAGATAGCCTAATTAGTTATACATCTAAGTAATTATTTGTACAGACAAATTCTTAGTTGTACAGACAACTTTTAAAATATTAAGTTCCAATATTTAGTGATCATACACATAGAGAGAGAGAGAGAGAGAGAGAGAGAGAGAGAGAGAGAGAGAGAGAGGAGAATATAATGCAATCTATGCTACATAGAATAAGTACACCTCTCCCTTTTTCTCCATTAATACTCCACCTCTTAAAGGTCGAGGAGAGGCTAATTACCTCAAGGAACTTTTGTCAAATTAAAAATCCAGAGCTATAAACACACACCTATTCCTAGAAACTCTATAGCTATTTGCCTATAATTAAGGTTCAAGGTAAAAGACCAAGCTCATCCTTCCTTTGCATCAAGGTCTTTGCATTATGAAGAAGAATCACATCATTTAAGTTGCCTCTGAAATCCATAATCTAACCTCTAAGCTATTCAAAGCCACGTTTCTCCCTCCTTCTCCTCCTCCTCCTCCTCCTCCTCCTTATTCTTCTTCTTCTTCATAAACACTTTTCATAATAGTGCCATTTTCTCATCTTTCTTTGATTTTTAATCTTTTGCTTTACAATTTTGAAGCTAAATATGAATGGTATGATGTAGGTTGCAACAAATAAGGATATTTATCCACCATCATTAGCCATATTTTATGATTAAACATTATTTTATAGGAAATTTCTATTCTTGATTAAGGCTTGATCATCACATTTTTTGCCCTTTTATATATGTATTTTAATGAAAAGTGGTGGGGAAACATTAAGAGGCCAATGACCTTTAGTTTTTTTATTTGTTTGGTACATTTTATTTTGCTCTTTTCATCGTGTCCATGAACATAATCCTTGAAAGGAGTTAATGGATTTTTCTTATGGCCAAACTAACTCTTTCTCCATCTCTATAATATGGGTTATAAAGAGCTATATTTGGGGTAAGAAATAGACACCTACTACATATTGTCCACTGGTTCATTTGACTTGGTTTGTCACTAAAAATACATTCACTTACTAAGGGATGCATCTGAGCCCTTTCTATGGCTAAGATTACATCCTTCCTTTGTCTTTAATGTGTTGACCAGATTTAGAGGCTACTTAGGTAAGGTTTTGGACACCAAGGACCTTATAACTCCTTCCTATATTCTACCAATATTTGATGTATGCCTTATTCACTTTGTCTCCCATCACCATAAATGCATTGCATACTCTTTTTTTAGAGCACTTGAACATATTTTGATGTTATGGCATTATGTTTAGACATGTATAACATACATTAATATTGCTTATAATGTTTATCTTATGGTGAGCATCTAAGGTGTCCCCTAAATAAGGTAAATATGGTATTACCTTTTCATGTTAAGTTACCATGTTTTCATGTAAAGGCTACCTTTTCTCTTAATTTTAAGTACTAATTATTGATTTTTGTAATATATGCACAACAAAAAAACAAAAATTCCAAACATATAAAATCTCATAAGGATTTATGCAATTCGATTGAATTGATAAGAAAGGAGAAAAATGTTATTAAGATAAATAAAAAGGTAAGAACATTAAAAGGTAGAAAAGGAGTTTATTTTGGTAATACCCTACCTCAAGCTTGGAGTGTTGATCATTAAATTTAGATATTACTATAAATACAATGTCCTTTGCAAGTATCCTCACATACGTACTCCTCTAAAACGAACTGGTGTGCTAGCACTAATGTTAGAAAATCTCATTTTCTCCAACCCGATTTTATGTTTACTTTTCTAGAATAAGAGAACATATCTAGATTTTCTTTTTTTTTTTTTTCATTATAAAAAACCTTAAGGTGATATATCATAACTTTTTGATATATCTACAAACTCTATACCTTAAGAGATATAGTTAACTGGATATATTTTTTGCTTTAATTTTAAAACAAAATGTATCTAATTCTTTAAGATAAAATTTCTAATTATCTTAATTCTAAATGTATATTTAGAAAGAGCAGACAACATTAGATTCAATAAACCTAGTCACATCTAGTTCATTGAATATGGACATTACTATGTTTAACAAATCTAGATACAATAAATTCAAATTTTGCTTTAGGTTTGTTCTAAGTGTGCAACCCAATAGGTTCACACAATGTTGGCAGTAAGCTAAAAAATTATTTATGGTTCTCAAATCACAAGTGGCCTATAGCAAGATATTATGACTCCTCAAGTTATGTGAAAGTCATTAATCTAACTTGACCTATCTTATAAATAGTATTACAATTGTTTTGTTACATAATATCTCAATTGAACAAGGTATAAATTATGTCATCCTTATATAGTTTAATTAAATTATTTCTCAATGTCTAAGTAGTCTGATGTAAAATGACATTAATAATCTTAATCAATTCATTTCATGGTCATGCATGTTTCTTCAGGTTAACTCATCGAGGGGTCAAAGATATCTTTCTCATTAGTATACAAGGGATAAAATATTTCTCCATCACTCATATTCTTCTATACAATTTACTTTATATCCAATAATAGTATATATAATCATCCTATTACAGATGATGCTAGATTATATTAAAACATAAAGTTTATTATATTAGAATCTATAGTGATTTTCAAGTCAAGGGACTAGTTAATACCATTGTATGAGAACTACTCATGATAACTTATTTACATATTCTCATAGTAGGTTGGTTCAATATAATGCTTTTCAAACACGTATCTATGTGTTTGACTTAATATCTCATATACATGACCAGTAAAACATAGTAGTCAATCAAAGCATATGCTAGTCTTTATTCATTATTATCTCAATAATAATAATCAACTGAAGATAATTTACAATAAAATTTTATATATTTAAAGATTTTACTATCAATTCACATACTTGATGACCTTAAATAGAATTAACTATTCATGGAATTTATTATTTAGTTATGAACACAATATGATATAGTAATTTAATAAAATGCAACCGTGACATTATTAAAATATATCCATTACAAAATTAGCCTAGGGCACATCATTAACATTACCTTGTGCCTTTTTTTAAGGGTTATGAAAGTTAATAGAGAGGCAACACAAGGGAGAAGGCTACCAATAGCGAGGGGATAGAGTGAGGGGAAAGAGGCGATGAAATAATTGGGGAGAGGGAGCCAATGACATGAGTGAGGGAAATAGGAAAGAATAGAGGGGAATGAGAGGAAAGGAATAAGGAGAAGAAGGAGGTATCAAGTATCTAGAGCATATTCCTTATCGACGGAGTGTTTTGTAATGAATAAATGACCATTGCTAATTAGTGATAACCACTTGTCTAAAGCTGTTCATTATTAATTAGTGATGGACTACCTTCTGTCCCTAATTTTTCATGAAAATTTTAGTCATTATAATAACGACATAAATCTCTATCACCAAAGGGTCAAAACAAATATGGCACTAACTTGGCGCCACATTTAGTTAACAAGATTCGTTGCTAATTCCTCCTTTCTGTTACGATTCCCTTAGGAATGCTTAGGAAATTAGCAACTAAAATATTTCATCACTAATTTTGTAAGGATTTCAAATATATTTTGCAATGATACAAGCATATGTGTACACTAAAAAGTTTAAACAAAATGCTAATCATACTTATATGTATGCATCTTTTGGGCAAAAGAAGCAAAATATGTGATATTATGTAGCTAAAGATAAAATACACATGATCACACTTCCTCATCTTTTAAGGTGCACTCATAAAGAACATATATACATGATTTACTTTTTCTAAGTGTAATGCATAATATGATACTTATATGCATAGGTCTCAAAGACCAAGACCTTGTAGAAATGCATATGCCTCAATTCTTAGGTCTCAAGCATATAGGAGATCATTTTATAATTAACCAATAGATTCAGAATAACATTCCCTTAGTAATGTTATTATTATGGTAAACTTAGCCATATGGCATACTTTGCTATGCAAAGCTAAATAACAAGAATTTATTAGTTCTTAACCTTTATGGATCTAAAAAGAAAGGGCGTGAGTGCCTTAGAGTTATCACTCAAATAAGCGAAATCTTGCTTATGACTTTATCCTTCTATTGATAGGGTTTTACATTAGTAAGAACCCCAAAAAAAGTGGTACGTGATTAGATCAATAGGGGGATCCTTTAGGCCTTGCACAAGTTCGAAGCCATTTTTATCAAAATGATGATCAACGGGGACCAAAATGAGAACACATTAGTGCCATCCTTATAAGATGTAAAGTCACCATCCAACTTTGATCAGGACAATAATCTAAGCAAGGTAAAATTCTAAACCTAACTAAGTCATTTATAAGGTCTAATTCATCTTCATCCCATCGGAGATCGAATTTGGAATTTGAGTACGACTTGGGGAAGAGGTTAGGCACCCCCAAACCGCTCGAATATTAGGATATGGCCTTCAGACACCTTTGGTTCAATTTTACCATTTTAACCATGTTGTTAATTAGTCTAGTTAATGCTCCTAAACATGTTCCTAATGTAATCTAATTAATCATATCAAGTCATTAACAATCTCAAGGGGAAGAGAGTCATGCATCAGGGCATAAGGTGGAATGTACATATCATCCACATCATGCATTTCTAAAGGGGATGAGAGTCATGCAATATAGTATAATGTGAAACATACATATCATCTACATCATGCATTTTTAAGGGGAATAGGGGTCATGCAATATAACATAGGGTGGAACATACATATCATCATTCACATATGATCAAGCTTGGAAATGGTCACTAAGACCACTACTCATGGCCAAAGCAAGATAAACACCTAAACCCAAAGGAAGCACATAAGCTAGTAGTTATGAAAACATACAACAAACATCAAGGCAAATAAAGAAGTTAAATATATGTATCTCACCATTTCTCCAAGTTAAGGGACCTAAACATATTTCTAAGTCCATAACAATAACATTTTAACATTACATAAACCAAATAGAATTATGCAAAATATGTAAGTTATGAATTAAAGGAAATCATAAACATGAAATGCAATGACATTTTAGAAGATATTAATGACCTAGGGCAAAATCATGAAAAGATGGATCTTAAGGTCATTAAACACCTTTTTCCCTTATTACTCTTAAAGAGTTTAACATTCATAAACATCACTAACCATTAAGAATGTTAAGATACTAATCAATAGGGGGTGAATCACAAGTCCCAAATACAAGCTTAGTAATATGATCAAAAGTGTCATATCATAACTCTTAAGGTCTTGGGAATGATTAATTCCTCACTTGATCATAGCCAAAATGAAGTTAGAAAAAAAAACTTAGATGCCCAAATGAAGTAGAAGATGAATGAACACAAAGCTTTGATACATGAGAATCCGTAAAAAAATCTTCCAACTTGGTCCTCATCCCATTATTTGATTGAATAGGGGTCCTAAGTTATGAGACCTAGCCTTATTCTACCAATGGAACTCCTAAGAATCAGAGAAAATAGTTTGAAAATAGAGAAATTTGAATGAGAAAGAAGATGAAGTTTAATCTATCCTTAATCAAAAGTAGGTTGTACAGACAACTTTGAGGTTTGTACAGCTCACAAGAACGGTTGTACAAACTATATGAAGTCTATATAGCCATTTAAGACTGGGCTTTTAAAAAGAAAGTAGAAGAGAGAAAGGGGAAGAAGAAGAAAGAAAATGGGGGGTTTTGGATGTTTTTAGTGTGTTATCTTGCCTTTAGAGGCTCATCATGTTAATCTTATCCTCCAAAATGGAATGGAATGCTCAAAAATATAAGACAAAGGACTTTGTTATACCTTAGGATTGAGTGTAGTGTTTTCTATGTTAAGGGGTGTTTGTGGAGAGAATTCGGCAGAGTTTCCTTAAGGTTATCCAAACCTCGTCTTTCTTCTTCAAATGGTATAGGATTTATAAAGGAAGAAGGATGCACTAGACCCTAAAATGGTCCTAGTAGCATGATGTTCACATCTAATCATAGAGAAGATCATAAAATTTTTGGCATTTGGGGCTTTCTAGAGGTTTGTGCTGCCAAAAAGTTGGTTGTACAATGACTTTACATGATTGTATAACCTTAGGGTTTAAAAAGACATAATTCTAGAATCTTCTAAGAGTTAGGGTTTAAGGCATGTTATATAGCCAAGTGTAGGGCTGTATAACCATGTTTAGTGGGTTGTACAACCTACTAAACTTGAGCTTGTAGTCTTGGACTTTTAGTTTTTGTGTGCTTGGGCTTGGTTTTAGGTTCAATCTAAGGTTTTCTAAAGCTTTACTCTTCTTCCTTTTGCAATTTTCTTTATATTCTAGGGAATGATTCCATTGATTTTCATCATTGGGCTTGCGTCCTAAGGCCCAAAATCTAGTGCTCATAGTTTTCCCCTACTTTGTAAGGCTTAGAAAATAATATTTGAGAAATGACTATTTGAACAAGACTCAATAAAACAATATAACAAGTGTAAACATTATGCAAGATACCAAAGGATATAATGCTTTAGCATCTCCTTAAGAAGGTCTTAAAGCTTGTCCTAGCAGTTTTTTAGTAAGAAACCAGTATGTTTAGTGTGCCTCTAATAGCTCTCAAGTAGGTATTGGATATTTCATTAGCTTTTTGGTAGGTACTGATTAGATCCTAACAACTCTTCTACATGTATCAGGTGTTCTTATATCCCTAACAGCTTTTTAGCAGGTATCAAATTTACTCTATTATTTCCAATAGCTCTTCAATAGGTACTAGATAGACTATGCATTTGTGGCCATTTTTTGTAGCTACTAATATTTTTAAATCTTATAGAAATTTCTCAGCCTTTCTAGCTGGTTGCCCCGACTTATAAATGACCTTTGAGGTCAATCTTAGATCATAAATGCCTTTATAGCGCATTGGGGTGTCTTACTATGTCTTTGTAGTTTCCTTTGCCTTATAGGGATGAATTTATGCCATTGCTGCCCTTCTAACTATCTTAGAGGTGTGTCTCTATTAAAAAAGCAATGGGGTTCAGATCAAATGTTTCCAAGTATCCCTATGGGATGTGGATAGTCTTTAAAATGAGAATTTTGCTATAGAGGTTCTTTTAGCATTTTTTCAACGGTTAATTTTTCCATTGAATTGTATTTTAGTAATTTAGAAAGCAACACAAAAGGTTGAATTGACTTCTTCTCTTTTTTTAGGCTTCGATAGTAATAGGGGCTATTTGGTAACTCTACCTTAAGGGTTCTTTTCTTTGCAACCAACTTTAGTGGCTATACAAACAAGCAACTTGTCTATACAACCAACTTAATAAGACTCCACCCATGAAGTGAAAGCTTGGCTATACAGACAAAGGTTGTCCATACAACCAACTGTTTGTATATAAGAGATACGGAGGGCTCTTCATCTTATTTGCACTTTCATCTTTTCTCTCCTTATTTTCTCTCTCTCAAATTCCCTAAATTTAGCTTTTTCCATTTGTTCTCATACTTCCACGTTGGTCGACTTTGATGACAATGTGATGCTCGATATCCCAAAGGAGTTTTTTTAGTAAGGATACTCTCGTTTATGATGTTGTGGACTAGTAGCGGTCAGAGTGGGGTTTCACAAGGGTGTTGACAATTTGTATCGTCATCTAGTAGGAGCCACCTCAGAAGTTATAAGCTCCTTTTTTTTTTTTCTTATCTCTTTCAATTTGATTTATTTATCACCTTTTGATTTAGCATTGTAGGCTTTAGGCACCACCCTATAACTTACTTTCTGCATGCAAATATTAGTTTAGCTTCAAAAAAAATATTTAGGGATAGTCCTAGGATACTTACCATTTATTATCAATATTATTTTTGGAAAATTTTAGTTTGATGTCTGTCGATTAATTGGTCTCTCAATTTACATGCCTTATCTTCAAAAAAATATTTAGGGATAGTTCTAGGATACTTACCATTTATTATCAATATTGCTTTTTAGAAAATTTTAGTTTGATGTTTGTCGATTAACTGGTCTCTTAATTTACATGCCTTATCTCTTTCTTATGAACTTGCATAAAATTATTAAAATTAATTTATGGAGCAACTTATAAGGATTTAAAATATACCTATAATCAAATAAATAAATAATTTATTTACTTATTTATTTTATTTTGGTTGATTCTCTTGTTGATGTTGGATTGAGTTGCGTTGATCCAGTAATACTTCGTGTATGATTGGAGAATCACTCTTGCAAAGATTTACTAAAAGAATTAATTTTTATACTTTTTTACATAATTTGCAAATACTCCCATCATGACCAGGGCTTAATATTCTATGCCTTTTCAAATTTTCTCAAATTATCCAATCACTTATATATTACAAAACACACATAGACTATTATTTTATTGTCTATGGAATCAAACATTTGCCTTCCTTGTGTTGCTATTTTACATGACTTTGGTTTGTCTAAGATCATTTATGGCTAGAGGTCTTTCTTTATTTGTTTCTCCTTTTTTTTTTAGGTGAATGTTAAGTGTTTGTTGTTCTTTTTTTTATTATTTCTTTTTATTCAGGGTGATGTCTCATTTTATAAGAGAGGTGGAGCAATGGGCCTAGTCGGGGCATGGTTCTGCGAACTGCATCCTTAGGTCTTAGCCTACTTAAAAGGGACTAGCCTAATTCTTTTCCTCTAGATGTTACTAGAAAAGGCCCCTTAGATCGATTCATCAATGAACCAGACGTCAACCAAATGATGGATGGACGCTACTCATGTTTTCCACCTATCATTAATTAGGAAGGTCACTATCACGCCACACAACCTCACTTACCTAACTAAGATCCGCTTCTTAGGTATCCCCATCCTTGCTAATTTTGGCATACATGAGTCTGTGTTATAGAGGCATTATATTGTTTGACCCTTAGGTTACATTCCCTAGGTCAAGGGGAGCCTCTCCTTCGAGCAATCCAACATAAAGGCTAGCGTTATAACCACAACTGATGATAGCTTACAGCAGATGGTGGATCAGTATGCTTATTGCTTCCTACTATATGTCTTATCGAAGACATTATTCTCAAACCCATCAGATATGGTGGGGATTTGCTTATTGTCAATGTTGGAGGACTTAGGACTTATCCACCACCTTAAATGGGGATCTGCAGCATTGGCTTACTTATACCAGTACTTGAATCGATGTAGTTGGGTTTAGTCTTATATGTGTGGTGTCTAATGGGTGTTTATTATTTCATGATTTCATGTATTTGTTCCCTTCGTAACTACTCTTGATTTGATATTGTGCTTATTAAAAGGCTTGGGTCATAGAGTTGAGCCTCTTATAAGGGAGTAACCTCCTGGTTGACTTAGAGGGTTGCTATATGCGATGAAGCACTACTCTTCAAAATGAGTCTTTGATGGAGCTCAAATGTGCATGCATGAACACTCATACCCTAGATCAAGTACGGTTATCTTATAAAATAGATGACTATTAATATAGTGTATTACTTGTTGTTCTTGATTTTATACTCATAATGGTTGTTTGTCCTTATTGCAACTTCTATTAGACTAGAGAATGCCTACAGACACCTGACAATTAGAGGTGGTAGAGGCAAAAGGCTTTCATATAAGTGACGCTTATTAGCGGGCCTATCCTTACATGAATGGTGCCTAAGAGAGTGAATCGTGAAGTGCCATGATGGGCTAGATCCTTAACTTATACCTTAATGCCCACCTTTAAACATGTTTTAAGTGATGGAGATGAAGGAGGACATAAAGATACAAATGACCATGTGGTTCATGCCAAGAGTGTAGCTTGTTTAAGATAGGATCCCATATTGGACCTAGATGACTAGGCCTTTGATTGGGTTGATTGCGATGATAAAGGCAACTATCTGGGCATTTTCAAAGCACAAGGGGCATGGAGGAATGCTCTTGTAATGAGGCCTCCAAGGATGATTGCTCAAATTGAAAGTAGGCTTACAACCCACTTCCACTTTATGGGGCTGCAAAAGGGCTCACATGTCTACTTTTAGAGGATTAGAACCCATTGTGGTGGGCGAGCTAGATCTTATATTAGATAGCATGGTCGAGTCTGCATGGCATCCTTGATTGGGTCGATAATTTCACTACAAATCACTTAGTTAGCCTACACCTTTGAGTTAACTGAGACCACCCATGTGCTTATCTTTGCTTGTATTCTCATGTGATTTATTGTTATTAGAATATTTATCGCTATAGTGTTTTCTTTGCTTCTTGCAAATCACTTATGTTCAGAGTGAGGCCATGGTATACCTGATTATTACCTTGAAAAGGTAATGACATAATAGACTCAGTCTATATTAGTGACAATTAATGATATGTATAAAACATGTATTCATGCTCATAATTGTGTGTGATTAGAGTCATATCTATCCTAACCCTCGCATATTTTGAAGGAGACAATCTAGCACCTAAATTAGGAGCTTCGAGACACAAAGTAATGCTTAGCGATATCCAAGGCCTATATCGAGATGATGGTTGGGGAAGGCTCTAACAAGTATGTAGCTACAGACGAGGAGGAAGGAGACAATGTGGCAAATATCACATTGGGAAGACAAGGAGATTGAGCTCATCAGATGCTTTTTAGATATTAGGATTTTCCTTTTTAGCACAGTACATTTATTGGACATCATTAATATTTCTGCAATAGTTTATAAATATAGTTTTGGGTGATTTGAAAGCCATATTGCCTTTTTAGATCTTGCTTTAGTATTAGAATTTTTTCAGATATATTTAGGTGATTCTGCCTTCACTTTGCCAAACTCTAGAGTTCTTCTTCTCAACATGAATGCACGATTTTTTTCTTAGGCCCAATTTTATTTTCTGGATACATGGTTGTATTATTTTGTCGCTCTCAAACATGCATATATCTTTCAAAATAAATGTCAAACAATCTTCAAGCCTAAAGTGCAAAGAAAATTCTAGTTTCCTAGAAAAATTGGTTTGTATAGATTATTGTCACTTGGTGCCCTAGAAGAGGGGTTGAATAGGGCAATGGCAAGTAAAAACCAATGAAAGCTATGTGTGGAAAGAAGAGAAATCAACACAATTAATTTATAAAGGTTTGACACAACCCTGCCTATGTCTTATCCTCTGGTCTTCCACTAGCGCCTTTCACTATCAAGATAGATTCCATGTGCCATCAATTACCTTTACACTAGTAGCTTTCAGGCACTACTAAGCCATTAGAAGTAGACTTTCGAGTGCTGCTAGAATCATTTCCCAAAGTAGTGTACATGTATTACCTTAAACCTTTCATAAAAATGGTTTAGATCTATTAAGATCTCCTAAACCAAAAACCTTACTCTAAAGAATTTACAATTTAAAGATGAAAATGAACACTCTCACTCAAGCAATAAACAATAATGATCATATTTAACAAATTATGCTTCACTTGGTGGAAAGCTTTGAGAGATGTCTTAAGCATGTTCTTCAACTCTGTTTTTGAAGATGTCTTATGCAAGCTTTTGACAATTGATCTTTCATTAAAGCTAGATCACCCTTGTTTCATCCTTTATATTAAAGATTGTTTTCATAACAGAATAAACTTGCTTTTGACCACTTTTGCCTTTTTTTTACTCAATTATGTTGTAGGAGAGTCCTTTCAAAGGCAGAGACGTGTAACTAGCCGTTAGAAAGAGGGTTGTCACTCTATGTCATAAAGTACTCATTTAATGCATGTTGGATAGTCTCCATGCCTATTGTTGGGTAAAAATACAATTTCAATTACCATTAGCTTCATTGAAATGCCTATTAAAACTAGCTGTTAGAGAGATATTTGCCTAAATGCTCCTATTTTGAATTTCTTAAATTTTTAGTCACTAACTCCTTCAACGACCGTTGGAGCTTCTCAACGCTTGTTGGAATTAAACTTAAACTCCTGTTGGGATAAGGACAATGCCTGTTGCAAATCACCAAGAGGATGTGAACTTGATGCTCTATTTTTTAATGGTTGTTGGCTTTCTTTAAATGGCAGTTGAAAAGTATCCCAATGCCTATTAAACATTTACACATCTCCCATTGGAGGGTCCAAAGAGTTTAGCTCTACCTGTGTGCTTTTCCAATGCTCGTTGGTACAAGTCTAATGCCCGTGTCGAGAGTTTGATGGTTTTGTTCACATCAAGTCACTTGGTCCAACATCTATTGTGAAAATGCAATGCTTGTTGAAGTGTCAATAAACCACACCCGTTGTGAATGTCGGCTTACCAAGCTCAAGTGTTTTTAACATCCAACACCCATTGAACCATGAGAGAATAAATTGTTGAGGGGTCCAGAAACTGTAACTCATATTTGGGTGTCACCTCAACTCCTATTGAGAATCTCCAATGCCCGTTGATGAAGTCACAATACATGTTGAAATACAACAACATCCATTGGCTTTGAATATTTGAGTTTTTCCAAAAACTCTTTTTCTTTAAGCCTTTGATCAAAAGATTGATGTACCTGTAATATCTTACAAACTAACTTGAACAAGAGTTATCTTTTAGATGTGTTTGTAATCATAAAAACAAACTTGGTTTGCCAAAACTCCCAAGCTAGGTCCAATATATATCACTAAATTATTTGCACAAACCAATAGTTATTTGTACAATAATTTCAAGTAGGCTATACAACCATGCATAACTGTTCATAGATATCAAGCATTAAACACCTTCTCTCCCTTTAAGAAATATCCATGATTTTCCTCTTTAGACATACTATTTTCACCTCTTTAACTATAGCTAGACCATTTTTAAGGTCTCTCTCATCCTCAGTTTGGTCTAATCTACCTTAGTCGGGTCTTACAGCTTTTTATTAGCTCTTATCTATCTATTTGGACATGGGTTTCCAATGGGCGACATGTGACTTATGGGATTATAATACTCATTTTTTTCATTAATGCCAAGATCTGCCCCCTACTAGAAGAATTTAGTGCCATTTTTTACTATTGGCTCATTACTATAAACTACATTATTTTGCCATAGTTGGGTTATCCACATATTCAAAAAATGATGGAGCTATTTGACTTGTGCTATGACTGGGTGCTTAGGTATACTTTAGGTGAGCAGAAGATTCTGAGAGCCCTTTTCCTCACTCTTTATTCTTCTAGAGGTCATGCTTCAGCAGCCCAATCTCGTATTGTGGTGCTATCTTGATGACCGAGCTTTTTTTATAAAGAGAAGATGGGGAGATAGATCTGCTACTTCTACCCCTATTTGAGGAAGTTGAGTCGGGGAAGACTCTCATTCCGACGATCCTAAGTCAGACAATCATAGGCTTAGACATGGTGACCCTTGGTATCAACGATTCTTTTTCTAGTAGCCCATTACTACTTCAGGTATGAATTTTCCCACAACCTCTATTTATGTCATTTATTTTTAGTCCTAACTTTTGTTTAGGCCACTCTTACAAGATTTCAATCTAGCGGGTCGCTCACTTCTACTTATGCCACCGTTTCGAGTTTTTAACGTAACGAGCTTATTATTTTGTTCCATTTTTCTTTCTTCTTCCTTTTTTTTTTTCAAATATGACTACTAGAAAGGTTGGGCCTATTAGTTGCCCCCATCGTGGATGTGAGACTTTATTACTTATAGTATCACCTAAATTGTAGTTTGTTGAGGCCTATAGGTTTTAAGGATGAGTGGATGTCTCACATCACTATTTTTTTGACATTTATTAGACTTGTCCATTGTGGAGGCTTTTGTGAGTTACTTTGAAGACCTATAGGGACTACGTGATCATCCTTGCTTTAACATCTAACACCTTCTATGATTCTACCATAGTGTGTTATCAATTCAGTGCTCCTTAGCATAGGGTAGACATCTTTCTTCTTTTATCGAGGGTCCATTATCTTAGTCTTTCTTAGATAGAGTTAAGGTCACCTGGGCCAATCACCACATTTATGACCATTTTACTAGTGCAGATCTTGGTCTTAAGGACGATGCTGACTACATGGCCTGGTTATGCAATTTTTAAACTAGTATGCTTTGAGTCTCTTATTAAATGTGAGGGCTATCTTAGCCTGATACAATTGAATGTGGTAGAAAGCCTTCAATTTCTTTTTATCTAAGAAAGACAATTGCTTAAACTTGTTTCTCATCCACTAATACTCAAGAATTCCATACTCAACTAATACTTAGAGAGACTTTACTTCCATCTTAATTGGCAATACTGCCTCCATCCTATACGTAAGGAAGTATGACATCATTCTTATTGACGTCCTCATCGTTTTTAGTACCCTCATAATGTAAAAGATAACTTTTCAAAACAATCCTTATAAGTTTCCATATTCTTGATAAGGATATTCTTGACATTCTTATTAGCTGCTTTAATCACTCTATTGGCTTGCAGCATGTAAGGTAATGACTTATAGTAGGCTACTTTATACTTTTCTTGGATTGTTCTAACATTGGCTTGAAAATGAACCCTATTACAACAAATGGAGTTTTTCTCGATGAATTGAGCCTTATACTTTGCCCTCAACTTACTAATGGACTCTACCTCTACCCATTTCGAAAAATAATCCATAGGGACCATAATGTATTTATGCCCCTTTGTAGAAGTTGGTATGATTTCTTTGATCACATTAATGCCCTAAGTTGCAAATAGCCATAATGAGGTTAGATTTTTCAACTCCATCAGAGGCAAGTGATTAATACTACTATAAATTGACACTTGTGATAGCTATGAACCATACTAATACAATCTTACTCCATAGTGGCCTTGTAATAACGGATCCTCAAAATCTTCCTTGCCAATGTCTTCCTACTCATATGAGGGCCATAAAATTCTTGTGCACACCTGTTCTGCGACTTTGCTCTCTTCTTCTTTTGCCAAAAATCCCAAATGGACCCCTTTTGGCATTCCTTTATACAACACACCATCGTAAGCTATAAATAATGATGCTAGTTTCTGAATCACATTTTTATCCCTTCTTTCACCCATCTCGAGATACTCACCATTACCTAGATATCTTTGCACATCGTATTATGATAATTCTTTATTTTTAAGTATTTTTAGGGGTAGTTTTATTGTTAATTGAGTCTAATTTGAAAAAAATACCAGATAAAGTCTCACTTTTGGCTTGTATTTTGTAATTTTATAGGAAATCCTGAAAATTGGAGCTTATTGATGAATTATCAGAGTTTTTTGGGTGCAATTGTGTAATTTTTAAAGTTCAGGGACCAAAATAGAACTTTAGCCATTAGGGACCAATTCTGATATTTTTTAAACAAAATTTGAGTCTAATCTTAATTCAAATTAGGAAAAGTCTGTGCAAAAGAGGAAGAGTTCATGTTTCACTAGGTCCTATTCAAAATATGAGAGTTTATCATTAGTTTCTTTTTTCTAATTGGTGAAAGATTCCTAATTATTTTTATTTTGTGGAAGAGATTATAAATAGGGGAAAAAGTTTTTGTTTTAGAATAATAATATTTTGTGGAGAGAGTTTTTATTTATTTTATTTTTTTAGAGAGAAGTCTTTTGTTTTATTTTTATTTTTCTAGAGAAGAAGCTGTCCACAAGAAGAGAATTGTTGGTCATCTATCAAACTTGAAGAGAAATGAAGAATATAATGATTTTATCATGAAAATTTTTCTATTTTATTTTCTTTTTATTTTGATATTTTTAGTAATTCAATTATGAACTAAATTAGTTAGGCATTTGGGTATGATGAACCCTAAGATGAGTTTTGAATTGTGATTTTTTAGATAATACAATCTTTACATTATTTTACGGAATTTAATTGTGTTTGTTCTTTATATCCGGAATATTGATTTCTGCCTTATAATTCTTTAAACTTAAATTGAAAAATCAAGTTGTTGAATAAATTTAGCACAATTGAAAGGAGTTGCATGTACTATTAGAGATAGGATAATATAAATATGTCAGATTAGGGTCAAACCTAATAGTGAAATTTAAAGAACTATAATGCAATTTTAGCTGTTTTAATTAGAAAAAGATTCCAATTAATCAACCTATAATTAGATGTTAAAGATCTCCAGGACTTTAACACACTAAAGAGATTTTCACAGTTCCATAAATATTGAATTAGATTGTATTATTGGAAAATTAATTTCTTCACAAGTCTTAAGGGATTCAATACTTGAGCATCATTTGCCATAATGGTTACCTTTTTCCCACTCTTTAGTTCATATTTTTATTATTTTAGTTTGTCGAAATAATTTATTTTAATTATTAATTAGTTAATTAATTCACTTAATAGAGAAATAGCTAATACTAGTATTTTTAGTCCTTGAGAACACGGTTGTCAAAATCGAGATTTTACCTTAAAATCGGTAGAGGACCCTAAAATAGAAATTGTAAAATCGGATCGTAAAATCGTAAGATTTTACAATATAAAAAAATTTCATTTTAAAATATAATTATACATATATAAAAATATAAATAAGATATTTTTTAAATTTAATACACATAATTACATTAAGAAGATCAAGAGAAAA
>CATIWR010022063.1:0-12719 GCA_949677035.1 Omphalea diandra | reverse complement strand
TACATATTTTCCTTATATGGCAGCCTGAGCTTGCTACATGTTCACAACAATAGCTCTCGATATACTTATCCAAATGGCTTGATTCTTTTTTTCAAAAAACTAGACATATAATGGGACAACATATTCAAATTTTAGGCTAATATCAGATACACATAAAATGTGGTGAATTTTTAAGTTTTGCCCTGTTGCAATGTCATCTCAGTCTGAGTAGGTCTTACATTCTTGGGCATATTTCAAATTGTACCAGTCCAATTGCAATAATATTCTACTATCAGTTACAAAAAATATAAATGAACATTTTTCATGTTTTACTCATTATCCAATTCAGTCTAGAAGGTCTCCAAAACAAAAGACCAATCTCAGGGCAAGTAGGTTCATAACATGTTGACAACCAGTCATGATAAAGGGACAACATCTCAACAACCATGCCGAATTTGGCAAACCTATTTCAAATGAATGTAGATAAAACATAAATATACAATTTCAAGTTTGTTCCATCATCAAATTATGAGTCTATGGTCATCAAATTCTTGGAAAACTGAATTAAGAGAAAGGTGGTGGGTCATCCAGTTGCAGAGTCAGTCCCAATCAATGAGCCATATCTCTTTCCACATAGAAAAATAATCAAAACTGCTTAACAAGAATTTAGAGGGAATCTAAACCTATAAGTTTAATGTTTTTCACTCTATCAAAATTAGAAGATAAAGCCATCAAAATATAAGAAAATAGATGACTGAGATCATCTAGGTTCGTTTTTGAACCAGTCCTGATGAAGGAGCCATATCTCTTCACACACATAGAATCAAGTAAAACTGTTTCATATTCATTTATAACAAACATAAAGCTACAACTTTCATGTTTTTCACTTTCCATAATTCCTCTTTTAGTGTTATGAAATTGAAGGTGAAAAATTCTGCTCTAACAGCAAAATCAACAGAATCAGCTCTTGTTCTCTTGGATTACAACTTCCATCCAAGAGCTCTACCACAATTACTCCATAATTCTCACTAACCATGCATGATTAACATGTCATGAAAGGTTAATTCTAGTTGAGAAGAAGATAAATTACTTACCTATTGTCCCAGAATTGGAAAACCTTAGGCAACCCACATTTCTTCCTCTCCTTCTTCTTATTATTCTTCTTCCTTTCTTTCTTTCTTCCTTAGCTCTCTCTCTCTCTCTTTCATATGGTGTATTCTGACCTTATCTCCTATTTTTCAAGCCTATAATGGCAGATAATTATAAATTTATTCTTACTCTAATAAGTCAAAAGATTGGTGGCTTGTTCCTATTGGTTGAAAGTTAAACAGTTTTGCTTTTAGTCCCTTTTCTTCATTCCTTCATCACCTTCGTCCATTCTCTAATTTCTATATGATCTTTATACTTTTAGATGAGCTCTCAAACACCATTATTTATGATGCCATAACAAGCACACAACATGAAATAATTTTTCATATAACTATGCAAACACTGCATAAATGTTCAAGCATTCCAACTGCAACGATGCAATTATCATTGTTGTGTTTTTACAATTCATATGTCTAAATGATTATTTATCCTGTGCATATGTTCATGTGAAATTTCATATCATTTGATACAGTGCATAAGCTCATATGTGATTTCATATCATTTATGCAATGAATATATTCATGTGATAACGCCAATGAATAGGGATAGAGATGTTACATGCTTCAAGGATCAAATACATCTAGAAAAGAAGTTCCATATATGAAGATGAATTACATTCCCTTAACATTAAGGCTACAATGGTTATATGTTTTTGAAGCAACTACCAGGTATATGAGATGACATGCTGAGCATGAGCAGGAATATGGTATGATGGAACATTATTCAAATTCACTAGCATGGAAGCATTTTAATTAAATGAATCCACAGTTTGCATCTAAATTCTGTAATATTCATCTAGGATTATACACTAATAGGTTTCAACTTTTTGAACAATTTGGATAACAATATTCATGTTGATAAATTATTATAATACCTTACAATTTGCCTCTCTGAATGTATATAAAAGAGGAATATATGTTTATTATTATTGTGGTTATAAGACCTAATAATCCTAAATAGAAGTTGGATGTATTTCTACAGCCTATGATTGTCGAATTGAAAAAGTTATGGAAAATTTGGGTGGAGACATATGATGTTTCCATCAAAATAGAATTTTTAGTTGCGAGCTACTTTGTTATGGGCTATTAGTGATTTTTCTGCCTATGATATGTTGTTTGGTTAGAGTAGTCAAGGCAGACTTGGTTATCCATATTGCATAAAACATATTAATGCTTTCATATTTCTGAAGGTGGTAAATAATCATGGTTTAATAATACTCAAAAATTTTTATTGCCTGATTATTCATTTAGATGAAACAAAACTACGTTTCTTAAGAATTGAATAGTGGAAGATCTGACTCTGTTATAAGATTAGGAATATAGGTACGAGAGAAAATCACTAGATTACGATTGATAAGGGTAATTAAAGTTGGGTCAGTAGAGGTTAATGCTCAAATATCAAAAATAATAAAATGTGGGTGAAAGAAATGAAAAATGTTATGAGATTTGCCTTATTAGATTACCAAATTGATAAGACATAATTTGGATGTCTTGCACATTAAGAAGAATATGTTTGAGAATGTATTTAATATGGTGATTGGCATGAAAGGAAAATCCAAAGATAATGCCAAATCTAGAGAAGACTTTAAGTTACTCTATTGTCATCCATAGTTACATTGAGATAATGCATCAGGGAAATATTCGAAAGCAAAATATACCTTTGATAAACAAAGTAGACACACCTTATGTTAATGGCTCAAGAATATTTGATTTTTCAGGTAGGTATGTATCCAAAGCTAAAGTTGTTTGGCATGAAAAGGTATGATTGTGATGTGTTTATGCAACGATTACTCCCTATTACTTTCCATGATCTATTACCTTCGAAAGTATGGAAATCACTCATAAAGTTGAGTATGTTAAGAACTCACTGCATCATAAATTAGGGAGGAAGATATGGGATATTTGGAAATTGACATTTCTTTAATTTAGTGTAAGTTGAAACTGATTTTTCCTTCAAGTTTTTCTAATTTAATTGAACATATAGTATTACATTTGGCATATGAAGCAAAGCTATCAGGGGACGTTCAGTATAAATGGATTATCCATTTGAGAGGTACATTTCATTTCAATGAATCTATTATACATTTTATTTAAATTTTAATCCATTTAGTCTTACTCTAATCACAAACTTTATGTTCTATATTTCTTCAACATTTAAAAAATAATGTTAAGAATAAAGCTCGGATTGAAGGTTTTATATGCAATGCACACTTAGTTGAAGAAGTCACATCATTTTGCTCTTATTATTTCAAATTGCATGTGCATATAAGGCACAAAAGAGTACCTCAAAATGATGATAGTGGAAACACTAAAATACCCAATATTCTAGAAATTTGTCAATATTCACACATCCAGGTAAACCATCACTATATAAAAAAAAAGGTTTTAGCGACCACCAAAAGTGGTGTGGTTGTTAACTAGCCTAGCGACCACTTTTAGTGGTTGCTAAAATATGGGTTGCAAAATGGATAGTGACCACATTTATTATGTGATCTCCAAGATAAAGACCAAATCAATGACCACATAATATGGTCTCTATTTAGAAACCAAATTATGTGTTTTCGTGATTGTTAAATCCTTACTATAAGAGATTACGAGGGACCATTTAGAGATCAAATTGAAACCACATTCATGTGTTCACTATTTAGCGATAACAAATAGTGGTCTCTAAATGCTCTTTTTATTTCAGAGATTTTTCTAATTTATATTTTTAAAATTATTTGTATAGTATTTTTAAAATATTAATATTATTTACATTTCATGGCATTGTTTATGTAATTAATTTTTTATTCGGAAAATTAATTATTGAAATTAAATATAAAAAATTTAAGATCAATAAATAGTCGAATATAATATTTGAAAGAAATAATAACATACAATTACATTCAAATCAAATATAGATCACATCCAAATCCAAATACATTCAAATTACATTTGACTATCATGACAAAGTTTCCATGATGCACTAGAATGAAAATTACATTCAAAGCCAAACCCTACTAAGTAGAAAATCTGCATGTTAGCCAAACAACATTAATTGCATCCTATCCTTTTTTTTCTTTTTGCTTATACTCAATGACTTTTATTACATCTTACAGACAAAGAGAGTAAAAACAAAAACAATTAGACACAAGTAACATTTAAAGATTATATGATCTTGTAGTTTTTATTCAATATGAGTTATGCACAAATGATATTTCAGATGGAAATTATCTTCAAAGATATTTTTCTCATTATAACCATTATCAGATGATCATTTACTAGTAACCAATAATAATGATAATCGTCGAATTCACCAACCTAAGTTTCTATGATGTCAAGCCTTATCGAAAAAAATAAGAAGAAAAATAAAAAGCAAACAACATGGATTTTAAACAATAAAGGACAATATGATTGACAATGAAATCAAATAATTATCAATAATACTTAGGATTTAACAGAGCCTAGTCATACCACATGGCCATGCCCATTTATCTACTCATCCAACCTAACACAACATTCTAATATGAGAATTGGCCTGCCTTGTTACTATTTTCATTCTTCATATAAATAATTTCAAATTACATTGTGTAGCAAATGTATATGAGACTCACCTTATAGGCAACAAGAAACAAAGCAAGGATATGGTTTTGTAACTACCTTCACCCAACTTTTTCACCAAATCTGCATAAGTTTCTCCTAATAATGCGTTTTACTCCTCATGGGTCATTTTTGCCTCAAGATATTGTGACAAAACCTTCATGAATTCATAAGAGGAAAAGTATTATATGCGATTAACAATAAAGATAAAAAAAGTAATAAATAAAAAATCAAGAAATACAAAAAAAAAAAAAAAGAACACACCTTTCTAATTTGGCAAGCAAAGTACCATTTCCCTTTATTAGGGCAGTAACTTCTCTCTGAAGACTACAAACCCCAGCAGAACAAGGGCACATAGGAGCTTTAATTCTTAACTGATATCATCATTTGAAGAAGTTACAAATACCATGAACAATAAGAACAAAAAAAAAAAAGATTAAAATAGTAGTCATATTAATGTTTATATATTATAACATATATACTAACCAAATTTTTGAAGGTGAGAATGTGACAGATGCCTCAACTAGATGGATAAAAAATGAGTGGGAATTCAAAAGCAACATCATTTCAAATTCCAAAATATATGACTAATAAAACATAAAATGTAATTATAATATAAGTTTCCCTGCATGTTGAAGTACTTAAAACCATACACACATCCCGGGCAACATAAGTGCTAAAGTTACATTGTTCTAAAGTAGTTATATTTATTAGACTGAGAAATAAGTAACTATAGATAACTAGTTTTCATTTCACAATAGCACAGGGGTAAAAGCAACACCATGTTATTACATTATAGCTTCAACGCAATCTCTCCTTTTCTTGATCCTCTCATTCTTCTTAGCATAATTCTTTAATCGAAGAAAAAAGGGAAATTAGTTAGGCATATGATATGGATGATACATATTTAACACAATATAGATTGAAGAATTGTTTTTGACATTTAGTTCTACCCACCATAATTATGAGAATTCAAACAAAGATAGTAATAATGCGTAGGATATACATTACCAAATTTATAATACAAAAATTTAATGCCTATAGTGACCAAAATATCATTTGTGGGATCTAATTATCTCTTATATACATAGCATTCTAAATTTTCTTTAATGGAGTTAAATATCATTAACTAAAATAAACTAAATGCTCTGACAAAGAAAAATAGATAGAAATAAAATGTATTATGGATATAGGGGCACAACCTATAAATGATTTGGAAAAAAAACAAATATGATTGATGTTATTGAAAAATAAGCAAAGGAACAAAAGAATGTGGAAAAATCAACATTCCTAGAATACAACAATAGATAGAGGTAAATTACCAAGAAATATACTAAAAGAAATAAAATAAAATAAAATAAAAGATGCATATCCAATCAGGAAGTCATCAACTTGGATCATATGTGACCAAAATGTGATATTCTATATAGAAGTCTCATCTTGCTCAAAAATCTTAATGGGTTCTCATTTCTATAAACAATTTTACATAAATTATATATTTAAGAAATTCCATAACATGCTCTTAGTCTTACTTCAAGTTGAAGATAGTGTTGGCTAAATTCCTGAATTCCAATTTAATAGTGATATTTAAAAAAAAAAATAAAAACCATGTCAACTAAATTAATTTTGACTAGACAAGGACCTCAGTTATCGTAAGGAAAAAGAAGATATAATAAAATCTTGCTCTATTAAAGAAAAGCTAGCAACAACAATCCCATTATAACCCTCTGTCATAATTAGCCACCGGTCATGCAATGTCACCTGCAACATTAATTAATAATTAAAAAATTAAAATCAACAAAGAATTATCCACTTTAATAACACTACACCGTGAACAAGATAAAAACAAAAGATGAAGACATTAAAACTTGCTTACAGATTTGAGAGATAAAAAAGAGGTAGGAAAAAAACTTTTTAGTTTATATTCATAATGTTCAAATGATGTGTTTTTCTGTTTCTTTTTCATTCTTAACCTTTAGGTTTGTAGGCACAAGATAAAAAAACAATAATTAACGTAGAGTGTAAGTCATCGACATCGAAGAAGATGGTTTGCTTTTGTTTCAACACTTATAGCCAATTTTCTCGATTCCTTAGGTTTTTCGATCATTGAAAAATTTCATTCTTTTTTAGAATTACTAACCCAAATACACTATTAGGTGGGAGGACAAGATGGGAGTTAGTCGATTGGGGCTTTGTTATCCTTCCAATTAGCCCTCTATAAGGAATTAGATTTGGCTCCTCTTGATTTGAGTTGTTTATCCACCTTAATGGCTTTGTGTAAGAGCTCTTCCATCTCCATATAGTGTTGCAACTCAATAATATTAGTAATTTCCTTGTTCAAGCCTCCAATAAATCTTTCCATGATAGCCTCTCAATCCTTCTTTATATTAGCTCTTATCATGATTATCTCTATCTCCTTGTGGTAGTCCTCCATACTCTTAGAACCTTACACCAAACTTGCAATTTTCTATGTATATCATGATAGAAATTCCTAGGGACAAACCTTTTATGCATTGCCAATTTCATGTCCTCTCATGTTTGAATAAGTTTCTCTTCATGCCTTCACTTATTGATCACAAATTGATTCCATGATATGCTTGCATATTTGCTAAACTCTACAGTTGCTAATTTCACCTTCTTTTAGTCGGAGCACTCATGGCAATCAAACACATGCTCAACTTTTCATTCCTACTCTAGGTACAACTCTGGATCATGTTGGCCTTGAAAGGTAGGAATTTTCATCTTGATGTTACTTAGGTTGCTATCTCTTTTGGAAGTAGCTTCCTTGCCTTTACTGGATATCAATTCCTCTCAATCTGAATAATCTTCTTCCTCTTTATTGATTTTATGTCGTATAGAGGATTAAGAATTTGATGGGGATTGTATGTCATCCAACCTCGCATTTAGTTTTTGAAATTGATCCACAACAACCTTCATGAATAATTTCATGTCACTTTCTTATGATTCTTTTTCATTGCTTATGGTGATAAACCATAAAAATTGGTTAGCAATAAAAGAAAATTGTTCTTCACACATTCTCTCACATGTTTGCTCTTGAATAGATGATGATCACTAGTGTTTCACATAAATTAGGTTTTTACCCTATAATGTGCTTGCCACTCTTGCCTTTTACCTCTCAAGCAAGCCTTCTTTATATTCTTAAAAAGAATCAAAATCAATAAATCTTAAGAAGTAATCAATAATTAATGACAACTTCAAAGACCTAATTGAGGCAAAATTAAACACATAAAGAAAATTGATTAATAGAATCAAGAAAATAAGAAAACTTCAAAAGAAGCAATGAACATATGAAAGAATTAATTAGAACACAATGAAATAAGCACACAAAAAAATTTGCACAAAGAAACTCAAGAATCATAAAACATAAAACAACTTAATTGTACCAAATTGAAATAAAGTTCCTCTGTTAGGAAAATGAAACTCATGATTTTCTTTTTTTCCTTTTTTAAATTTCGCTTTTCTTTGCCCTTTTTTGACTTATTTTGACTTTTCTTCTTTTTAGTTGCACTTTTTTTTTTGGAATAAAAAGATCAAACCAACACTTTGAGCTTAAGTGATGCGAATTGAAAAAATGATAATTTAAAACCCAACAATTATAGAGAATTACGAACTATAAATATGTATATCGAAACCAATTCTAATAATTTGAAATCAATGGTATGTAATTTGACACAAACAGAAGAAAACACATAAAAGAAGATTGATGGAAGGTGGAACTAGAAGAAAAGATATAGAGAAATGAAACCGAAGAAGACACAAAGCAAAGAGAACAAATAATAAATAAAGGATACATAACTTGATTATGGTAACCTAACTTTAATAACAAATGATAAAGAACCCACTAGGAAACCCGCCTCATGAACTTTTTATATAAATTGTTACTTTGCCCAAGAAAGCTAGAAATCAAGTTGTCGATTAAAAGATTAGAATCCCTAGGAAAGTAAGTCTTTAAAACCTCAATCGTGAAGATGCTACAAAGATTAATCACTTCCTTTGATAAGTCTAATTTTGTATTCTACCAAGAACACAAGAAAGCAAAACATAAACTTGCCCAAAACTTAATAATATTGATTAAAGATGATGCAAATTCAGAATACAAGGCTAAGGCTTATATAGATCCTTGAAAAACAAAGTTTCCTACATCGAAAAGGTTTAAAATTCCTAAAAAAAGTTATATCTAAACAGGAAACACATTCAAGATAAGTTTCCTAGATAAATAGGAAAGAAACTATTCAAAATTAAGTTAACAAAATAAGAAAATGGATTATTCTTGGAATGCATGGCCTTGATGTACGACCATGCATTGCTGCGATCTTTGCTTAGCAAACGTGATGCTTCGATGCACAATCATGTCATAAAGTCGTGCATTTACCATCCCTACTCAAAAGCATCCTCTTGATGCACAATTGTGTGTCGTGGTTGTGTGCATTAGATTCTTTCTATCTGATCACTGCACAACCATGCATTATGGTCATATCTGGCTCTTCTTCCTTTAAACAAGCTTCTTTTGACTTATAGTTTTCTTCTTGAAGTTCCTCTAATGTAATTAAGATACAAAGGACTTGATTTTGACTTGAAGAAGATCCTCTAATTTCCTCTTGCACTTCTATGATTAATCCTTGTAAAGTTTCTTTCATTCTTTTAGTCGTTGCCTAAGTCATTGGAACTCCAATCTTATATAATGGATCTTGGGAAAGCTTGCTAGCACCTTGATCTCTATCATGGATGAAAATTGATATTATAGTTTTTCCTTTACTGTCATTTCTATGAAAATTATAATATGAAATTTCGCTAATTACATATATAAGCACTTTATAGACACATAATATCAAAAGTATAAATGTTATAAAACCTTATAGCAACATTTATTAATATAGTTCAAATGAAATTTAACAAATGTTTCTTTGTTACCTTAAAGTGACACTTAATATGTGTTATAACAAATTAATCCTAATAAATCATAAGTAGTTTGTGTCATTTTATAAATGTTGTTTGAACTCATTAAAGTGATGTTTAAAAATTGTCAAATTTGTTACACTAAGATGATCCTTAATATGCGTTGTAACAAATTATTACAAATAAATCATAAATAGCTTTTATGTCATTTTATAAATGTTGTTTTAACTTATTGAAGTGACATTTGGAAAATGTCAAATAAAATGGTGTTAAAAATGTTTCTTATAAGTTTATACCAATACTTGTAATAAATGTTGCTTTAATACATAGCGACACCCACTTAAGTGACACTTACAAGAAATGTCAGTATAAGTCTAAAGCATCTTTTTTTAGACTATTGGACTAGGGTAGTTAACCTAAGACTTGGACCTCTTTTGATCTTGACAAAGGAGATTGATCATGTCTAATATTTCAAATTAGTGTTATTTTGCAGCCTTTAGTTTTTATCTAAAGTTGGAAGTTGGATGAAGCTGAAAAATTCCTCAAGTATGAAAAATGCTTTTAAATTGCAATCGCTACTTTGGATTTACGACTGCTATCTATGAAGAAGCATCACTAAAAAGAAGACAAGCAAAATCACGGAGCCATTCTCGGCCGCGATTCATCCAAATGAAAGAGTCCAAAATTGACAGACAAAATCACGGTGAGTGTTACGCCCAATTGCGATTGCGAATTTCAAAGTGACTCAAGAAGGAAGCAAGTCCATAGCCACAACATGACACGTGTTCCAGCAGACCATTGAAAGTCAAATTTCATGAAGGCAGCTTATTGGTAGCGACTGCAAATCGTGAAGAAGAAGATAACCATTTTTGGCAGATGAATTCGCGTCCTATGTCGCATCTTGTACAAGAAAGCTCGCGACTGCGACTTCTGAAAGTAGGTAAAAGAGCAACAACTATATTTTCCTAGTGAACTAATCAAAAGCTAACACGTGGACTATCCGTTAGACACAAATGGGATTTTCCTTCAGAAATTTGGATTTCGCGACCTGTAATGAGTAGTAGCGACCGCGAATTGAGACTGTCAAGCATTTAATGCAGAATCTGTCAAGCATGTCTCAAAGATTTTATGAGCTATGATCTGCAACTTCTCTTTGGTGAAGTTTAAGTATAAATACTCCACCAAATAGCCATGAATAAGGTTGCTAAGAAATTTATTACAAGTAATTAAAGCTCTCAATCTTTGCTACTCATTTTATTTAATTTTCTTTATGAAATTGTAAGTGTTAGGTGTAAGCATTAAACACCAAGTTGTAAGGTTGTAGTGTTAGCCTGTAAAAACACTTCAAGAAAGGTTTAAGTGTGAGCCTAATGAAACACTTGAATGAGGTTGTGTAGTTAGCCTAAAAATACATTATTGTAAGGTTATGTGTGAGCCATCAAAACACAAGTTGTACAAGTTGGGTGTGAGCTTGAAAACACCTTGAGATAGTGAAATACCCAATTGGTAGATTGGGGAGTGGATGTAGGGTCGATTATACCTGAACCACTATAAATCATTGTCTTAATTCTACTCATTCTTCTTCCCCTCTTCTTTGTCTTTTAAATTTTTATACACCAATTCAACCCCTCCCCCCTTCTTCATGCTATGGGACAACAAGTGGTATCAGAGCAAGGGTTTCACAAATCAAACCTTCATTGGGTGAAACAAGATCATGGCACAAGAAGCAATCTACTCACACCTAAGGCCATATTTTGATGGAACCGACTATACTCATTAAAAGTATAGGATAGAGATATATCTTGATATAGATGTGGCGGATCTTTGGGACGTGGTAATCAAGGAATGGAAGCCTCGTACCAGAGTTGTGGATGACAATGAAGAATTAATCCCAATGGATGAATGGGTTGAAGCTCACTAGAAGTCAAATGGCAAGAACAAGAGGGTAATGGCCATTCTCCTAAGCTCACTTTCTAAAGAAGAGATTGGAAGAGTGCAACATTGTCAAACCGCACATGCCATATGGAAGACTCTAGAGAATTATCTTGAAGGCACAATTCTAGTGAAGTCAAGCCATTTGGAGATGTATGTCACCGAATGGGAACTCTTCATGATTAAGGACAATGAGAACATCACGAAAATGACCAACCGACTCTTGTCCATTATCACTAATATGAAGAAGTTTGGAAGAGCACTCACAAATTATGAGGTAAACACCAAAATCCTTAAAACTCTTCCACTTGACAAATTTGGGGCTAGGGTGTGTAGTATTCAAGAGTCCAATTCAGAGATTGGAAAGGTCCCAACTGATGTGCTCATTGGCAAGCTCTTGACTCATGAGTTGGCTATTCAAAAAGATAAGCAAATGAAGAAGCTAAAGGGCCAAGGTGAAAAACTGGAAAAGAGAACCATGGGTCTCAAAGCTTCAACAAGAGAGAAAGAAGTAGACATCTCCTCAAGTGAGGAGGATAGTAATAAAGAAGGAGAAGAGCTAGCCATGCTCTCAAGAAGAACCAAGGAGTTGATAAGGAGAAGAAAAGAAAGAAGTGTCTTCAAGAAATCTACCCAAAGTCTAAAAGAAAGAACAAATGATGTCACATGTTATGAATGTGGCAAACAAGGGCACATGGAGCATGAATGTCCAAAGATAAAAAAGAAGAAGAGATGGGACAAAGAAAAGACGAAAAGCTTCTCCGCCACTTAGGATGATGACTCAAGTGAAGATGAGGAAGAAGAAGAGGAGACCAACATATGCTTCATGGCACTAGGGGACTCTTCACAAGAGATAAGTACATCTTCCCACTCTAATTTTGATTATGAAGTGGATGATATAGATGAAGAGCTTTTAGAAGCTCTAACTATGACGTGTGATAAGTATAAGTCACAAGTTAAAATCTATAGGAAGAAGTGCTCCAAACTAGAAGATGAGTATAAGTCTTTAAATGAGCTTGTAAATAAATTAAGGGCTTCCAATGAAGAACTCAAGAAATATGTTGAAAAATTAGCTACATCATCTTCTTCCTTAGACTCACTTAGAAAGGAGAATGACTTTCTTAAAGGAGAATTCATTGAGCTTAGAAGCTCAATCTCTAAATT
>CATIWR010022057.1:0-29718 GCA_949677035.1 Omphalea diandra | reverse complement strand
AATATAGATTCGATCATACCTCAATATCTCTTTTCATCTACTACCGTACCTGACTCATCCTTGTCTAGCTTGATGGTACTACTCATTGGAGTTTTTGCTACCTTGCATCCTTCTATGCCAAATTTCTTTAAAATTTCCTTTGTGTATTTGGCTTGGTTGATGAAGATCCCTTCTTTGAGTTGCTTGATTTGTAGACCAAGAAAGAATTTGAGCTCCCTATCATGCTCATTTCAAATTCCCTAGTCATACATTTAGCAAACTCCTCACAAAGAGATTCATTAGTAGCACCAAAGATAATATCATCAACATAGATTTGGATAATTAAAGTGTCATGCTTGTGCTTTTTCACAAATAGTGTGGTGTCAACCTTTCCTTTCTCAAACTCATTTTGCAAAAGAAATAAATTTAGCCTTTCATACTAAGCTCTTGGAGCTTGTTTTAAACCATATAAGGCTTTGTTTAATTTGAAAACATGGTTTGGAAAACAATGAGACTAAAAATCAAGTGGTTGTTCAACATAGACTTCCTCCTCAATAATGCCATTTAAAAATGCACTCTTAACATCCATTTGAAAAGTCTAAAATTCATATGACATGTAAATGCTAAGAGAATCCTAATGGCCTCTAATCTTTCTACAGGGGTAAAAGTTTCATCATAGTCTATACCTTCCTCTTGGTTATATCCCTTAGCAACTAATCTAGCCTTGTTTCTAGTGATGACACCTTGCTCATCTAACTTGTTCCTAAACACCCACTTACTACCTATGATTGGGTGTTCCTTAGGCTTAGGGACAAGTTCCCATACTTTGTTTCTCTCAAATTGGTTGAGTTCTTCTTGCATAGCAAGTACCCAACTTTCATCTTTAATAGCCTCATCAATTGACTTTGACTCTAATTGAGAAACGAATGCAAGATTTTTATCTAAATGATGTAATTGAGACCTAGTACTTACACCTTTTGATGTATCACCAATGATCAAGTCCTTGGGGTGAAACTTAGAGAATCTTTAATCTTTGGGTAGCTCTTGTCTTGGTTCATCCTCTTGTTGAAGTTGTGGTTCCTCATCCATTCTTGATGATGCACATTTCTCTATGTCTTTATCATCTTTTCTTGTAGTTTTTTATAATTTCAACTTCTCAAGATCACCTATAAGATCATCAACAGAAGTGCCTTCCCTAAGATCAAGTTTATTAGATTCATTAATGACAACATTCATAGATTCTTCAATTATCATAAAACTTTTATTAAATACCCTATATGCCTTGCTTGAGGTGGAATAGTCTAAGAAGATTCCTTCATTAGTTTTAGAATGAAATTTCCCAAGATTATCCTTGGTGTTCAAAATATAGCACTTACATCCAAATACTCTTAGGTATGAAATTTTGGGTTTTCTACCATTCCAAAGCTCATAAGAAGTTATATTGATAATGGGTCTTTTGAAAACTCTGTTTGCAATATAACATGAGGTATTAATGGCTTCGGCCTAAAAGTAATTTGGTAGGGAATACTCATTGAGCATTGTCTTAACCATCTCTACCAAAGTTCTATTTTTCCTTTCGACAACACCATTTTGTTGTGGTGTTTTAGGAGTTGAAAAATTATGAAAATTTTTATTCTCCAAACAATAATTTTCAAATGATTCATTTTGAAATTCTTTTCCATGGTCACTTCTAATAGAAGTTATGAAGTAACCTTTTTCATTTGAAACTATTTTTGCAAAGCTTTTAAAAACATCAAAAGAGTCATTCTTATGAGCTAGAAAAGATATCCAAGTAAACCTAGAGTAGTCATCTATAAGGACTAGTGCATAATGCTTTCCACCTAAGCTAGCACTCCTAGTAGGTCCTGTCAAGTCCATGTGAATAAGTTGAAGTGGTCTAGATGTACTTACAACATTTTTTGCTTTGTGAAAGGCTTGATGTTGTTTCCCAATTTGGCATGGGTCACATGTCTTATCTTTAGTGAAATTTAGCTTGGGAAGTCCTTCCACCAACTTCTATTTGGATAGGCTTTTGAAGAAGATCCATGCTTGTATGCCCAAGCCTTCTATGCCATAACCAAGCTTCATTGCTTAAAGACATGAGACACTTGAAAGATTGGTTAGCCAAATTGTCTAAGTCAATTGAGTAGGTATTGCCTTTCCTTTCACCCTTGAAAATAACCTCATCATTTACCAAAGTGGTGACTCGGCATTCCCTAGGATCAAAGGTGACCTTATTACCTTTGTCACACAATTGACTTATACTCAACAAATTATGTTGTAAACCACTAACTAATAAGACATTATCAATTAATGAACAACTATCCTTACCTATGGTACCAATGCCAATTACCTTATCCTTGGCATTGTTACCAAATGTGACATCTCCACCTTCTTTCTCTTTAAGTGATGTGAATAGTCTTCTATTTTCGGTCATATGCTTTGAGCAACTACTATCCACATGTCAATTACTTGCTTTGGTGGTAGTCACATTCCCTACAAAATAAGAGTCAATCACCTTTTCTTTGGTACACAAGCATACTTGGGTCCTAAGGGGTTAGTGATTGAAGGGTCTTCTAACTTGAGGTGATACTTCCTAATAAAGCAATGTATGTTGATATGCCCATATTTCATGCAATATTGGCATTGGAGATTAGACTTGTTAGTTTTTCTCCTATGTATGAATTTAGTATGAGTAAGAGGCCTTCTCATACCACGGTCATGTGAATGCATGCATGTGCATAAATGATGAGTAGGAGTAGAGGATTTTCTATGAGAATGACTATGCCTTTTGTTATACAAATAAGTATGATTGGCTCTTTGAGTCTTAGCTCTAGAGCCTTGAGGAGCCTTCCCTTTACCCTTAGGCTTAGGAGGCTTAGTGCTAGGAGCACTTTTCTTCCCAATCACCTCAATACTTGAGGTTTGAGATTGTGAAGCTCTAACAAATGTAGTTGTGGATGTAGAGGGTGTTCCATTAAAACCTAGACCATGCCTAATTAAAGGTGGTCTTTGTGACACAATAAGAGTGTCTAAAGCCTCTTTTCCTTTATGGAATTTGGAGATTGAACTTCTAAGCTCAATGACTTCTCATTTAAGAGTGTCATTCTCCTTTATAAGTGAGGCTAAGGAAGAAGATGATTCAGATAATTTTTCAATAGATTTCTTAAATTGTTCATTGGAAGAACTCAATTCATTTACAAGCTCATTTAGAGACTTGTACTCATCTTATAGTTTGGAGCACTTCTTCTTATAGGTTTTAACTTGTGACTTATACTTGTCACACCTCATAGTTAGAGCTTTTAAAAGCTTTTCATCTATATCATCTACCTCATCATCAGAATTGGAGTGGGAAGATGTACTTACCTCTTGTGAAGAGTCCCCTAGTGCCATGAAACATATGTTGGCCTCCTCTTCTTTTTCCTCATCTTCACTTGAGTCATCATCTTAAGTGGCGGAGAAGCTTTTCTTCTTTTCTTTGTCCCATCTCTTCTTTTTCTTTATCTTCGGACATTCATGCTTCATGTGCCCTTGTTTGCCATATGCATAGCATGTGACATCATTTATTCTTTCTTTTGAACTTTGGGTAGATTTCTTGAAGACTCTTCTTTCTTTTCTTCTCCTTATCAACTCCTTGGTTCTCATTGAGAGCATGACTAGCTCTTCTCCTTCTTTATCACTATCCTCTTCACTTGAGGAGAGGTCTACTTCTTTTTCTCTTGTTGAAGCTTTGAGATCCATGGTTATCTTTTCTGGTTTTTCACCTTGGGCCCTTAACTTCTTCATTTGCTCATCTTTTTGAATAGCCAATTCATGAGTCAAGAGCTTGCTAATGAGCACATCGATTGGGACCTTTCCAATCTTTAGATTGGACTCTTGAATACTGTACACCCTAGCCCCAAATTTGTCAAGTGGAAGAGTTTTAAGGATTTTAGTGTTGACCTCATAATTTGTGATCCAAACTTCTTCATATTGGTGACAATGGACAAAAGCCGGTTGGTCATTTCTGTGATGTTCTTGTTGTCCTTCATCATGAAGAGTTCTCATTCGGTGACATACATCTCTAAATGGCTTGACTTCACTAGAGTTGTGCCTTCATGATAGTTCTCTAGAGTCTTCCATATGGCATGTGCAGTTTGACAATGTTGTACTCTCCCAATCTCTTCTTTAGAAAGTGAGCTTAGGAGAATGGCCATTACCCTCTTATTCTTACCATTTGACCTCCGGTGAGCTTCAACCCATTCATCCCTTGGGATTAATTCTTCATTTCCATCCACAACTCTGGTAGGAGGCTTCCATTCCTTGATTACCACATCCCAAAGGTCCACCACATCTTTGTCAAGATAGTTCTCCATCCTATAATTTCAATGAGTATAGTTAGTCCAATCAAAATATGGCCTTAGGTGTGAGTAGATTGCTTTTTGTGCCATTATCTTGTTTCACCCAATGAAGGTTTGATTTATGAAAACCTTGCTCTGATACCACTTGTTGTTTCTTGGCACCAAGAAGGGGCGTTGAATTGGTGTATAAAATTTCAAAAACAATGAAGAAGGGAAGAGGAATGAGTAGAATGGAGACAAAGATTTATAGTGGTTCGGGTATAATTGACCCCACGTCCACTCTCCAATTTACCAATTGGGTATTTCACTATCTCAAGGTGTTTTCAAGCTCACACCCAACTTTTACAACTTGTGTTTTGATGGCTCACACACAACCTTACAACAATGTGTTGTTAGGCTAACACACAACCTCACTCAAGTGTTTCACTAGGCTCACACTTAAACCTATCTTGAAGTGTTTTTTTACAAGCTCACACTACAACCTTACAACTTGGTGTTTAATGCTCACACCTAACACTTACAATTTTATCAAGAGAATTAAAGAAAATGAGTAGTAAAGATTGAGAGTTTTAATTACTTGTAATAAATTTCTTAGCAACCTTATTCATGGTTGTTTGGTGGAGTATTTATACCCAAACTTCACCAAAGAGACATTTCAGATCATAGCTCATCAAATCTTTGAGACATATTTGACAAATTCTGCATTAAATGCTTAACAGTCTCAATTCACGGTCGCAAAATCCAAATTCCTAAAGGAAAGTCCCATTTGTGTCTAACGGCTAGTCCATGTGGCAGCTTCTGATTAGTTTACCAGGAAACTATAGCTGTTGCCTTTCACCTACTTTTAGAAGTCGCGGTCGCGAGGTTTCTTATACAGGACGCAATAGAGAACGCGAATTCGTCTGCCAAAAATGGTCATCTTCTTCTTCACGATTCGCGGTCACTACCAACAAGATGCCTCCGTGAAATTTGACTTCTAACAGTCTGCTGGGACACTTGTTATGCTGTGGTTGTGGACTTGCTTCCCTCTTGAGCCACTTCAAAATTCACGGTCGCCACTAGGGCACACACACCGCGAAATCGTTTGCCAATTTTGGACTCCTTCATTTGGATGAATAACGACTGAGAATAGCTCCTCAATTTTGCATGTCTGCTTTCTAGCAAGCTTCGTCATAGATCGCGGTTGCGAATACAAAATAGCAGTCATGATTTAGAAGTCACTTTTCATACTTGAAGATTTTTGAGCTACATCCAACTTCCAATTTAGATAAAAGCTAAAGGCTGCAAAACAATACTAATTTGAAACATTAGACATGATCAATCTCCTTTGTCAAGATCAAAAGAGGTCCAAGACTTAGAGTTAACTACCTTAGTCCAATAATCTCTCCCTTTTTGATTTTGATAACTTAGATTGATCTTAAGTAATAATAATGCAGGAAAAAAAGAAAAATGATACAAAATTAGCATCCATAAATTAAAACATGCTCCTCCATTTTCCAAAACTAACTATGGAGGCTCTAAACACCAATTTAAGATCTTACTCTCCTTTTTGAAAATACACATCATTATTGTTTACACTTTTCTTATTTTAAAAAATTTATGCTCCCCCTAAACAAGATGTTTAATGTATCTTTTCCATAAAGTTAAGATTAGATTCTATATGGCAATTGGAAAATGATAAAGCACTATCTTGGGGTCACAATGAAAATTGTATGTATTTTGAATAATTGAGATGTCAAAATTTTAAGGAAAAAAATCATTTTGACGAGCCAAAAATGCAATTTTTTAGAGAATAATTTGCAATACATTTTGCATAGAAACAAATATACAAACATACATGTTGCATATGTCAAAATATAATATAAAATAACAAGTATAACAACTCTCATTATCATATGGAATATGTGCATCGATACCAATTTAAAAGCAAAAAGGAGTTAACTATATATTACATATTAAATACAAATTGAATCTTGATATCGTTTATTGAAATGACTTGATACCAATTATTGTCTTGAAGCTCATATCCCGTTTCCTCACATCAATTTTCATTTACTCAATATATTCTTCATTTTAAGTATTTGATAAATGAGTTCCTAAACTACAAATCAAATATTTTTTTGTACCCATATTTTTTTAGATTCATAGAGGTTAAGAGCATACAAATTCTCATTATTAAGTCTAGATAATAAAAGTATGTCTTATAGCGAAATCTAAAGGATTGAACATAATGGTCAAAACTTGCAAAGGTTTGAATTTTTTTGATAAAAAATCTTTTTATATTGGTAATAAGTTCCATTGAAAAAGGTCTTATTATGTATTGACCTTTGAGTTCATGCTTATTGAGGACTGTTATGGATCTTGCTCTTCAACACTTAAGTCCTTCAAGAAATTTTTAGTTTCCTCTTGAAATTTCAAAGCTTGGTTTTGATATTACTTATTGGTCTCGTGGTAAGGACAACAACCTAAAAGGAACGATGAATTTGGTGTTTTCAAAAGTTTGAAAACTTCTTTAAAAGTTCATTGACTTCAATTGTAACAAAATCAACACTCTCATTTCTCTCTTAAATAAAAATAAAGTAAAAGGAAGAAGAAAAAATATAAGGATTTTATAAAGGTTTAGCCAATAATGCTTTATATATTCCTTAAGTTTCGCTTAGATTTTTTTACTTCTTTTATGGCTTAAGAGCACCTTTTGAAAATTTCTCATAATAATGGAAACTCTAACTTCTGAAACTCTGTCCTCCCAATACACTTACAAATTTACAAATCTTTTAACTATTCCTCATTCACTTACCTTAAACGAACCTCATCTAATAAAATAGACTTCCTTTATGAGCTTAGTTATATCATAGACTCTAAAAGTTCTAAGACATCAATGCTTCTTTCCTAAACCCATATGATGCATTTTCAAAACAAAGAAGTTCTTAGACTTGATCTGTTAGAACTCCCATTAGACAACCTTCTAAGCTTATAAAGGTTTATGTTTAGTCTTTCAATTTTGATCAATGTACAATTTGAGCAATAAGAGAAGAATAGTTCATTTATTTGGAAATTCCTCCAGAATTTCTCCATCAATGGATGTCTCAGGTTTACACTCACATCTATTTTGGGGTAAGTATTCTTGCTTTTTCTTATCATGGGAGAAAACATCTACCTATATTAGCCAAAATTGCTCTTCTAGATACTATACATCTGCAGTATCAACATACAGTTATTGGTTCTATGGGAACATCTCTAAACATAGATTCTGCCATGTTCATTTCCTATCCTGAGTTTAATCTAACTTTTGAAGATCCAAATGTACTTTCCACCATGAAGGCTCATATCTAAATCTTATGAGCTCCTTAAGTAGATTAAGCTGCTATAGCTAATATTTATTACTATATGATCTATAAAATCCAAAATCATGCTTTGGATCTCTCTATGCCATATCCTAATGATGCTTTGCATATTGTACCAATTCTCAAAATGCTCCTGCATTTAAACATGTATCCATACAAATCACGAAGATCTTTTTACTCTCTTGCCATAAAAGTGGGTAACTAACTTTAAAAGAGAACATGAAAATACACTGCTAGTGTAAGCGTCAAAGCTAGTCTTTCAAAAAAAGCCTTATGGTGCAGTAGAAAAGATATTTGAGAAGTCTTCTCTTTTCCTCTACTACTTAAATGTTTTCCACCTAATTCATGATAAGTCCATGTCACCCAGAAGATGTCCCTATCATCCACTTTACAGCAGATGGAAAGCTAATCTATGCTTTTAAAATGAATGGTCATTTCTATTGTGATACATGTGATTGTGATGATTATTTTCATAACAATTGTGATGATGTGGTTGTTTCTAAAAAATCCAAGAAAAAAAAACTCTAGATTTGTTTTGAAACAAATCATAGAACAAGATAAGTAGATGGTGATCATTCAGTTAGTTCTCTTTAATTCATTCTCTTTATGGTCATGCAATCTCTTTAGTCTAACTAATCGAGGGGCCTAGAGATATATTTCTCATCAATCCATGATGGACAAATTCCTACTCATTCACTCATATTCCTTTATATGATTTACTTCATATCTAATATCATTATATATATTCATCATGTTAAATATATTGTTAGACTATATCAAAATATGAAGTTCATCATATTAGAATCCATGGTGATTTTCAAGTTAGATGATTAAGTTAATACTATTGCATGAGAATCACTTATGATAGTTTATCCATGTAGTGTTCTCATAGTGAGTTGGTCCAATACAATGCTTTTTACGTATGTATCTATGTATTTGACTTAATATCCCATATATATCACTAGTAAAGCATAGTTATCAATCAACACATATATTAGTCTAAATTCATTATTATCCCAATAATAATGATCAATTAAGGACAATTTAGAATAGAATTTTTTACACTTAAGTGTTTTACTATCAAGTCACATACTTTATGATCTTACACAGAATTAACTATTCATGGAATTTATCGTTTAGCAATGAACATAATATAATAGGGATATTTAATAAAAATGCAACCACAACATCAATAAAAAAAATATCCATTACAAAAATTAGCTTAAAGCACAAAACTAATAGCTTCATCTATTCTTAAGGCTTAATTGTAAAAGGAAAGAACAAATAAGCATGGACTAAAAAGACAATATGTTATGAGATTCATTCTTCAATAGAACTAACTACTAACACTATAAAATTAAAGTGTTATTTTCTAATGTCAAAATCCATTGAGTTATAGACAATTATAGAAAAAGATCCATACATTCTAATGAAGACACTACTAAATGGAACTAAATATAAAAGGGCATCAATTAAATGTCAGAAAAAGTTAAGAAGCAATTGGCAAACAATAACAAGGCCATCCACATGCCCTTTTTGTACCCTGAGTAGAAGAGAGTACAATAAGGTAATTATAAAGACAATTGCTAAAGAAATTTAAGTCTTAGAGATCACATACGAGGGCACAAATTAAGTGAAGGAAATAAAATGGAAACCCTTAGTTTTTTATATGGGACCTTTTTTATGAAGTCAAAGGAAAAAATCTAAAAAATATAAGATCACTTTATCAAAATAATTATGGAAATGACAGATCTTAGGAAGACATTTACCAATGAAAAGCTTATGAAGAAAGTTTTGAAAGGTATACCAAAAAGAATAGTTAGGCAAGGTCACATCTCCTAAAGATTCTAAAGACTTGAAGACCATGCCATTAGATGAGCTATTGGGTAATCTTATTGATTGTAAGATGAACCTTAATAGAAAAGCTCCATCACATTGGAAGAAGTAAGCAAAAAGACATTGGAGTTACATTTAAGGCCACTTCTAAACCATTGAGCTTTAATGATGAAGATGTGGTACTTATGAGTAATTAATTTAGAAGGATACTTAAGAGGATGCCTCATGAAAAGGCAAAAGCAAGCTTGAACAAGTAGAACTCTATGGGTGTGGGAAGCTTGGTCATATAAAGATCGATTGCCCTAAGGCCAAATTTGAAAATAAATAAAAAAGAAAGAAGAACGCATATAAAGACACTTGGGTGATTTAAGCTTCTCCAAGTCAAGCCAATCTCAAAATAAGCAAAGCAGAATAAAGAGGAAAATAGCAAATATGTGCTTCATGGCAATTGAAGAAAGCTCTCTAAATAAGGTATGACTAAATGCTTTAGATGGTGATTTTAATGATGATGAGGATCTAGAGCTTTAAAAAATTTTTATTATTGAGAATCTTATAAAAGCCCTCAAATTCACTAATAATGATTTAGATAAGAGTTTTAAGTGAAATAAAGTTTTGAAAACAAAATTGGTGGAATTAAAAAGGAATTTTGATTGTTTGAAAATAGAAATTGAGGCATTGATTATTGAGAAAATTTTTTATAAAATTATATCTTCTTGAAATGAGAGAATAAAAGAGCTTTTATATTTCAAAAACTCTTCTACCTATTTTAATGAAGAAAAAAAGAAATTTGATTTAATTTTAGGCTATCAAAAGACCTTAAAATATAAACGTGGCTTATGCTTTGATTGTTCAAAAGCCTATAACTCTAAAAGAAATTTGTGAAAGCCTTTTCAAAGACTAGAACTCCTTCTCCATCATCATCTAGGACACAATTGCATATTCCTAAATGCTCACATACATATGCTCAAAGGTTTAAAGCAAAATATGCTTATATTTATACGTCTTAAAGACCAATGCCAAATAGAAATATACATGCACCATTTATTCATAGGTCTCGAGTCTTAAGAAAGTCAATTTTTGACTATTCCACTTAAGGACCTAAAAAAGCATTTGTCAATGTTTTTATCAAGGAAACTTCAACCATAAGGCATACTTTTGCTATGTTAGGCTAAATGATAAACATGTAATTACTTTTGACCTTTATGGACCCAAAAATAAATAAGTAGTAAAAGAAAGTTTGATTTGCTAGTTAAGAACTCCTACACAGTTTGCTCAAAATGGAGAATCTTAAAGTTAATAAAGATTATTATTATTATTATTATTATTATTAGAGGGATATAATAAAAGAAATAAATTAATATCAAGCATACCAAAAATTATAAAGTAGGCCTTACACCCCTATTTGATCTTAATTAGTTTTATATATACATTTGTTAAGAGGGAGTTATATATGTGTGTTTCATGTATATACAACTTTTCCATATTTAATAATTTTCTTCTTTATTTTTGGTTATATTTATTTTTGGTTTTCATCCTATTAGTATATGTCTTAAAGCCAAGTAGTTGAATTAAGGACATAATAAGTATTAATCGTGTTATATGAATTAATATTTGAAGATTTTTTTTTTAATCTTTTGGCTTTTTGATAGATATATGGAATTAAGTTATTTAGGGCTATGCTTAAACAAGTGAAATTTTGATTATGACTCCTAGACTTTTTATTAACCATCAAGGGATCAAGAGAATCCTAGGTCATACTTTGGTATAACCCTAAATAATACTTGTGGGAGGAGCATTAGGGGATCCAAGGTAGGCTTCTCATTTGGTAGAGCCTATATGATGAATCAAGCGATCAACCAGGGACATAGGTGTATTACATTGGTGATACCCTAAATACTTAACAGAAGTTGTGACCATTCATTAATAGTGGCAAAATTCTAAGTGAGGATGGGTTCTAGTCCAAATAGGTCAATTAGAAGGCTTAATCCATCTTCACCTCTATCATGACCCATCCAGTATGAACTGTTTAAGAGGCCTAAGGTCCCCTAATAATATTTCATAAAATCATTCATCCTGATTGCATAAGCCACCTATAAAAGATGAGGATTATTTATAAGGTCTATATCCATTTCAAATACATAAACATGACATCTATATTATACTTAGATTTTATAACTTAATTTACATTATCTATATAAGGGATATCCTCTACACAAAATGTAAATACGAGCAAGCCAATTAATGTAGTTTATTAGGAATATGCACATCCATAAGTCTTATTATGATAAGATTTCACAATATGTACATATAAACATTTTCAAATAAAACTCAAAATGTGGTGAGATCCTATACATCCTTATCCTTAACCTCCTGCATGGAATGTGTAATAGTCAACCAGTTGGATGAGCCTTTCATACTTCTTGAAAAGATAAGCCTATACACCTTAAGTTAAAACAACATATACCAAAAAATTATACTTATATAAGTAATCAATGCAAGTCTTAACACATATCATAAAAACCATCAAGGTAACCTAAGTCCATGGGAAAACCTCACTTAGGCATTGTGGGAGACTTCATCTCCTTCCCATAAGCCAATCCTTATTTTGAGGGAGTTTCCTCACCTACCAGCTTAAAAGTATATCTCTTATAGGGAAGTTGCCTTGTTAGCTATGCCCTTCTCTTACTTCAGGGAGTGCCCTCACTAGTTGTGCCATGCATGCAATCTTTTCATTTCACTTTACAATCAAATGGCATCATCAATCCAAACATAGCGAGCCATGTATCAATGGAATCCCCACATCACGCTTAGGATTGCCTACACATATAAGTAATGTCATTCCTTTCATGCATCACCATCATCATTAATGCATATGGCATTGAACATATATATCTGTATGTGTGTGGGTATGTTCTTGATTATAGTCATAGCTTATACAGTAAACACTGATTATATTGAAACATAGTTTGAACAATGTGTGAATGTTAAAATTTGAAAATATCAAGTTACTTGAGAAGGTATAAGAACATCTACTCACTTGAAACTATATATTTTTCCCAAAATACACAAATTCTACTCACCTTGATCAATATCATAACCTTTAGTATCACTTAATAATTACATGCAAATATCCATCAAACTAAGCTTGTTTGTAAAAGAAATAGCTTAACTTTTATTAACATTTCAATGTTTATTTCTACCCTAACTAAGTGAAGGAAATTTATTCCCTTCATGATTATGGCACTAATCATAAGTTTAGAGTATCAAACACTATCAAAGAAATTCAATTAACATCAATCTTCCTTGCAAATTTAGTTTATTTACATAAGAACACTTATCAGGTTCATTAAGATACCAACTTTGACTTTAGTTCAACTAAGGTGTAAAACATTATTGAAGATCAGTTTCCTTCTCAAATATGAATATTAAAACACTAATTAACATCTAATTAGCTATCAATCATAAAAAAAATTAAGTGAAATAGCCCACATACCTCAAGCACTTTTAAAACTTCTTTTGAAGATAACATTACCTTTTATGTTGTTCTAGCACCAAACTTCATCTCTTTCATCACAACCATTATTAAAAAAAAAAAAACTATAAACACACCTATTCAATCATGGACACACCTATTCAATCATGGAACAAGCACATAAGAGATATGGTGTATTGTAACTTACCTGAAATAAGGAGGAGAGAGCTACCAATGTTCTTGAAAAGATGAAAGGAGATGAACAAGCAAACTTAATTCACCTAACTTAGTTTAATAGCCATGGATGGAGGAGAGGTTTTGGGAGAGCTTTGATGCATTTTTTACTACTAAAAACTTAGGAAAACTAAGATTTATTCATGTATAAGGTGTAAGTAAGTGAAGTAAGCATTTAGCCATATCAAATATCCATTTTGGACATGGTAACTAGATTCAAACTGAGAGCACTTTTGGCAACTGAAAGTCCTTTCTACAATTCATATGTTATTTGCTTCAAATTTTTACATTAATGGTTAATAACTCATGCCTAGCTAAGACAGGTAGCTGAAAATGCTTCTTGAAGTCCACTAAATTGCATCTCTCTAAGTATAAAAACTTATCGAAGCTTTGTTTCCAACTCTTTTGTCCATCCTTGAATACACTCTAAATATCAACTCTAAACATCTAAAACTCATCTAAAACACATCATTATGATATTATTTAAATGTAAATTAGGCATATATTAGGAAAAGACTAAGCAAACATAAATCGCAACATCAAAACAAGGCAATTATGCACTAAACCATACACTAAAACAATGTAATCACACACTAGAACTTACAAAACTCCCTACCTTAAATCATTCATCTAGGAATGAAGCTATAAGACACCTTATTATAAATGGGGTACCATTGAAGCATATCCTCTCGGGTTTTCCTTATACATGTCTCTAAGTTATGGCAATTTTATAAAACTTTAACCATTGGAATCTCTTTAATCCTCAATTTACTAATCTTGGTGTGAATGATTCCACTGACTATTCTTTATATGTCAAATTTGAAGTGAGTTCAAAATCTAGTTCAGTTATGACTTACAAAGGATTTGAAATAAATTTCCTTAATATTAACACATAGAAAACTAGATGAATCTTTACTAGCTCTAGAGGTAATTATAATTGATAAAAAACTGTCCCCATAATATGAATGACCTTATAGGGTCCAATGTAGCAATGAGGTAGTTTCCCTTCCTTACTAAAGCATAAGATCCATTTCATAAGAGATACCTTAATGAGAACATAATCACCTTCCTATAATTAAATATCCCAGTGTTTAAGATCAACATAGTTCTTCTATTGACTTAGAAACATCCTGAATTGTTTCTTAATCAGTGGCATAACATGGTTAGTAAGTCCAACCATCTTAGGTCCTTCTAATTCTACTTCTCTAACTTTCTCCTAATAGATGGGGGCTCTACATTTGTGACCATACAAAGCTTCAAATGGTGTCATACTAATGCTAGCATGGTAGTTGTTATAGGAAAACTCGATCAATGGTAGATGATTTTTCCATAATTCTCCATAATCAAACATACACATCATAATATGATCGTAGTTAGTGCCCATCATGAAGACTCACTCAAGGTCAAAAGACTAAGGTTAAGAACATGCATAAAGAAGGTTAATGATAAAGATCAAAGTGATAACCATAACATTTCCAAGTATTTCTAAGATTGATTGCAAGTAATTGGAGGTTTAATGATTAAGGCAAAGACTAAAGAATGAAAAAAGTAGTTCAAAGATTAATCATAAAGATCTTAGAGCAAATTAGAGGATCTTCTTCATGTCAAAATAAAGTCCTTTATACCTTAGTTGCATGGTAGGAACCTTAAGAAGAAAACTACAAGTGAACATAAACTTGTTTAATGGTAGAAACATGGATCATGACCGTGCGCATAACCATGCACACAATCATACTTCAAAAAGACAAAATTGGATAGTAAGTTGGCGCATGGCCATATGTACAGTCATGCAACAATGACGAGTAAAAAAATATTAGGCAAAAGGTTGGGGCACAACCATGCATCAACGATTTAAGTATCTTGTCTAGAATATATTTCCTACTTATATATGACTTTGTTTAGGAATATAAGATCTTTTCTATGTAGGAAAATCCACTTTGTAAGGCTTTATATAAGACATAGCCTTGTATTGTGAAAAATAATTCATCTTAATTAATGTTATTGAGTTTTGGCAAGTTTATGCTTTGCTTTCTTATGTTCTTTGTAGAGTGATCAACATTTATGACATATTCAAGATTGGGGTTTTAAGGACTTCATTTCCTTAGGGTTCTAATATTTTTATCAACAACTTATTTTCTAAACTTTCTTAGGCAAAGTAATAATTCATATAAATAGTTCCTAGGGCGGATCTCCTAGTGGGTTCTTTATCACATCTGTAACATGTCCTTCAAGGTCTAAATGGTACATGTAGATTGGCTACCAACCTAAGGATGGAAAGCGGTACTAAAATATAATCTAGTACCCATAGCTCTTTATAAATCCCTCATAAACTAAGAGGAGAATATAATCTTTATTGACTAGAATGAAGTGTCTAGTCTTTGTAAATCTATCAATAATGACCCATACAAAATCATGCCAATGCAGGTGATCTAATGACAAAGTTCTGAGTTATGTTCTCCTATTTCCACCTAGGGACCTGTAAAGGATTAAACATACCTATAAGTTTTTAACCCTCAATAATGGTATTTCGATAAGTCTTAAATGAGATCACATGTTGGGAAATGTCATTTTTTATGGTTTTCCACTAATACCTCTACTTTAGATCTTGGTACATTTTAGTGGCTCCTTGATGATTATTTTTAGCCCTTATGAATCAAGAATGGAAGGTTGAATTGTTGGGTAATTAGAAATTTAGAAAGTGAAGAGCTAAGGAGGGCAAAAAGATAACATATAAAATTTATTGTAGTTCAAGCATAAAAAAACCTATGTCTACCCCTAAAACTCAATTGGGGTTTTCACAACAGCTATATTTATACAATAGAGTTTTCCAAGCTCACTCTCAACTTAGTGTTTTAGCTTACACTAAACCTTACAAGTGTTTTCTCAAGGTTTATACTCAAACCCTTTACAAGAGTTTTCTATGGCTTACTCTCAAACCTAATCCCCAAGTGCTTAAAGCTCACATAAAACTTTGCAAAAGCATTCAAAGCTTTACAATTATCTCAAAAGAAAAATGAATGATGTTTAAACGAAGTGCAAGGGTTTAACCATAAATGAAATTAGCTCTCCATAAATTAAGGACCTCTAGAGGCGGTATTTATAGCTTTCACCCTCCAAATGATGGTTATAAAAGTGTTGTGCCATACCCATTTCCAACAACTAGAAAATTTTAATTTAATACATTGTCAAACCCAAATCACAGTCGTGATATCGATTTCACAGTCACGGTAGGAAAGTCATAGTCATGATTTACGACTGTGTCTAATGGTTAGTGCCATCTGACACTTCCTTATAGGTTCAACTATATGTTGGAGTCGCTTCTACGTAATTCAATATTGTAGCTTTGATTCTAAGTTAGTAGTCATGATTTGCCTTTCACAATCAAAATCATAGTCGTGATTTGACCTATCCATTTTAGTTATAATCCATCTTAGTCACAATATGTCTTGGTCATGATCCTCATTTCTTATGGGCGATTTTTAGCTCCACTTCATGACATAAAAGATTTTCTAAGTTCTTAAGTCCAAACACTTCTTTTAACTTAATTGTATGCAAAAATAAACTTAATTAAAATATTATTATTATTCAATTTAATTGTCAAGATCAAAATAGAGAGTAACTAAGTTAGACACCTAACTTAGGTCAATAATCTCCCTCTTTTGATTTTGACAATTAAATTGAATTGAAAAGAGAAAAATAAGATAAATTCATATATTTCATTAAAGTCCTCCTCAAGTAATGCTAAGTTTATTTCATTCCTACTCCCCTTTTTCGATTCCTTATCCCTTATAATTAATTTCATATCTTTATATTGTTCAATTTCTTCTCCCACTTTGTTAAGATAAACAATAAAAATGAGAGAACTTAAATATGCAAAGGGCAAGTAAAGGAGGAGATATGAATATTGAACTAATAATAAATAGAAATAACATACATAAAGTAGAATCAAGTTAAATTCAAATTCAAATAACAATTGCATTCATTAAGCAAGTGTGGCATCCTAATTACTAATCATTTCTAAAGCATGTGCATTAACTCATTCATAAAGCTTGGAGTACTAAAGTTACACAACATCATTAAAATTCTCTCATGCCATCCTATTATCATTAAAAGATATTTATTCAATTATTTTGAACATTATGTATCTTGTATCACAACATAGTAACTATTTACAACAAACCAAAATACTAATAGACTGCATACTAGCTCAACCTTTATTAGACTGCTAGACAATAACTTTAAAATGTATACTAGATGTAATTTCTAGTCTATTCTTCCTGAAAGAAAATTTAATGCAAGGAGTCAGCTTACATGCTTAGTAAGTAAGTGAACTTACATACTCAGTAACTAAACACATAATGATATTTCAATCACAAATAACATAATAAGCATTTGAATATAAATAACTCATCATCTCACCTAAGCATGAAATAAAGAGTTTTAATCTTTAATGCCACATAGGCTATCAAATGTTATTTCCACACAGGTTGTTATATTTTGTTGCCATACAGGTTATAGGATATCATTGCCACATAAGCTATCAAATGTTATTACCACACAAGCTATCATATATTATTGCTACACAGACTATCAAATATTATTTCCACATAGGTCATCATGTATTATTGCCACGTAGGCTATTATATGTTATCGCCACACATGCTATGAATATCACTACACACACGCTACAAAATATAATTGCCATACAAGCTTTTATATGCCATTGTCGCACAAGCTATATAAATGTGGCTATATAAATTTTATTTCTTGCTCAAACAATATCAAGTAATAATTTTTTAGCAATTCATTTATGGATCCAACAAAATTTGGCAATATAATGACTAATAACGACACACATCAACCTTGGCAAATAGTATCACAATAGACTTTCATTCTCAAGCCATAATTTATCAACATCTCATAAAAATAAATAATTCACAAGCATAAAAATCTTTTCACTCAAGTATTCATCAACATCATCTCATTAAATATGATTTCAATCCATAGAATTTATGTTCATAGCATTTAACCAATCACATATTTAAGTACCATTAGTTATTTACTTACCTTCTCCTTGAACCTATAAGCCAAGGATGGTCCCAACTTATTTCTAATATTATCTTCAATGCCTAGAGGACCTATTTTAATACTCCAAATCAATCCATGATGATAAAGTAAGATTTTCTTCTCGTTATTCATATATACTCTAGTAAAATATCATGATCTTGACAAGCTATTTCTATACCTTTTCCCCATAAATCCAAATGACCTGATAATTCTTTTCACTTAAAATAGACATATATGGGTACAAAATATCCAAATTTTAGTCCAAACTATGCATGACACAATTTATGGTGAATTTTAGAAAATTTCCTTATTTTAGGTGCAATTATACGCTAAACAGTCCTATAAACTTAGTCATTTCTCAGAATGTAGAAGTCCAATTGAAAAACTAATTTAGTGACAATTATTTAACATATAAATGAACATTGTCATGCTTCACACATTTTATAATTCAACTTTTAAGGTCCTCAAATGAAGTGGTCAATCTCAAACTTTGTTCGCATGAATAGGTTCAGTGTTAGTCCTAATAAAAGAGCCATATCTCTTAACACGTAAAATATTAAGCAAAACTACATTAAAGAAATTTATACAAGACATAAAGTTACAAATTTTAAGTTTTACACTTCTCCTAATTCCCACCGTAGCCCAAAAAATATTTAGAAAACAAAACCAATAACTGAACAGGTTTTAATAGGAGTTAGTCATAATCAAGGGTTATATCTCTTCACACAAAACTTATTTGGAAAAAACTATTTTATAGGAATTTATATGAGACATTAACCTATAAATTTCATGCTTCACAATTTTCCTAATTCATTTTATAGGGTTGTGAAATCATGTGTACAATAATCTGCCCATAAAATAGAATTAAAGGAATTTGGCTCATATTCACTCTCAACAACTTCTCACACATGAATCCTAACCATAAATACTTTATAAGTCTAACTAAGCTCATGATTAATATGCCATGGAGGAGAAATTTCATGGGGAACAATTATGAAATCACATACCTTTCACCAAAGCTAGAAAACCTCAAGATTTCTTCATAGCTAACTTCTTCCTTTTTCTCCTTCTGTTTTTTTTTTCTTCTTTCTTTCCTTCTTTCTTCAATTTTGTTTCCTTCTTTTGTTGTATTTCACCTTTTTCTCCTCTCGTATCAACCCCTAATAGTAGAGAATCCCAATCTATCTTCTTATTCTAATAAGACAAAAGGTTGTGGCTCATTCTTATTGGTTAAAAGTTGAAATTTTCTCTTTTAGTCCCTTTTCTCCATTCCTTCATCACCTCTATCCATATACCAATCTCCATATGCTCCTTATACTTTTAATAAGTTCCAAAACACCATTATTTAAGATATTATAACATGCAAACAACATATGACAATTTGCCATGCAACTATGCAAACATCATATTCATATTCAAATACCTCAAATGCTATTATATAAGTACTTATGCTTAAGTCGTGTGATGCATATATGCAAATATATCATAATTAAAAAGCAAATGAATTAGGTTAAGGATGTTACAAAAAGATATGAAAATATGTGATCTTATATCAAAGTTCTAAAATGAATGAATTCAAAACTATAAAAGTTTTAAACTACCAATTTTTAGAGACAATGAATCTAAAAATGAGGTTCTATAATACCAATTTTTGAATGAAAAATCCTAAAGTTCAAAATAAGATTAAAATATTCTTGAATTTTTTAAAAATAGTAATTAAATAATAATTAAAAATTATGCCTCCCCTAAATAAAAATATTCTTGAATTTTTTTAAAAAGGTAATTAAATAATAATTAAAAATTATGCTTCCCCTAAGTAAAAATAGTTTATGGCATCTCCTTGAAAAATAAGTCTCCTTAATGCTAACACAACTTTGGAGTTGCAAAGAATATGAGATACTAATTAAATGAGAAATTAGCTAAATAATGAGAATAAAAAACTTTTAATCAAGCACATATTTAAACAAATAAGCAAGTTGCATATGCAAACATAATATATCAAGAAATTAAATGCATAACAACTCCCCCTAACACATGCGTAGTTATTAAGTTCAAAGCATAGGAGGTAAGGGATACATTACAAGTCTAATAGCAATTATCGATGACTTGATACCAATTAACTATTTAAAGCTTTATCTTTTTTTCGTTTGTAATCTCCATTCATCTTTAGATTTTCTATGATGAGAGTTCGGTGAAGGAGTCCCCATCCTACAATATCAAATATTTTGCTTTGGTATCAAAGCATTCTTAGGTCCTTAGGGGTTAATTTTGGAACAATCATCAAGTTTAAATAAGCCTTCCTTATATAACAAAACACATTTATGTGTTTATATCTCATGCAATAGTGGCACTGACACTTAGACTTATGAATCTTTTTTCCATTTTGCCACATTTGCATGGAATGGATGCTTTTTCACATCACTTCCATGTGGAATGCATGCATGGGCATGTATGATGTTATAATCATGGGTGTTTGTGAGCATGCCTCATATGATATATGTATGCATGATTGGCTCTTGGAAGCTTAACTATTAAGCCTAGAAGGGCATTCCTATTCCCTTTTGGATGGATGTCTAACATTGGTTTTATCCCTCTTGTTCACTACCTCTATACTTGAGGTTTATAGAGTATAAGCCTTAACAAATATAGTAAAAGGGGAGGATGTGAATGTTGATGCACCATCAAAGCCAATACCATGTCTTAAAATGGGTGGTCTTCATGATATAATTAATGCATCCAAAGATTTTTTCCCTTTGTGAAGTTTAGAAATAAAGTTATTTAATTTTATAACCTCCAATTTTAAACAAATCATTTTCTTGGCTTAGAGACTCAAGTAAGGAGGCTTTTAAAGATATTTGTTCTAAAGATCTTTTTGATATCATCATTAGATGTTCTCAATTTCAAAACAAGATCATTTAGATTTTTGAAATTCTCCTCAAGTTTTGAACACTTTTTCTTATAAAATTTCATTTTAGAATGATATTTTCACATTTCATGGCCATAGCTTTCGAAAGCTTATCATTATCCACATCATCATCAACATTATCATAATTTTCATCATCATCATTATTACAAGAATTAGAAGCATAACCTACCTCATTAGAGTTGTCCTCCAAGGCCTTGAAGCATATCATCCCATATTGCCTTGAGCCCTTTTCTCTCCTCATTATTTAACTCCATCTTCTTTTATTATTCCTTATCAATATTTAGAGCATCTCATGTTGAGAAGTTTGCCAATAAGTGCTTCAGTAGGGACCTTGCCATTGTCTTCATTAGCTTCTTTTATACCAGCCACCTTTGCTCCAAATTTCTCTAAAGGGAGAGCTATAAGGATCTTATGGTTGATGTCCACTAAAGATATGTGTCTTCTAATCTTCATCATTTTGTTTACTATTACTATAAGCCTATTAGTCATGTTGGTTACATTGTCATTTAGCTTCATGATGAAGAGCTCATACTCCATCACATACATTTGTATCTTCCTTGCATTATTCCTTCATGGTAGTTCTCTAAGGTCTTTCAAATGCCACAGGTACTTTGACAATGTTAGACTTTGCACACTCTTCTCTTAATAGAGAGCTTAAAAAGATTCACATAGCTTTTTTATTCTTCCTATTAGCTTTTTTATGAGTTTCACTTTATTCTTCTCTTAGCATAACCACATCCATTTTGTTAACCATCTTTATTGGAGGCTTTCATTTTTCAAATACATAATCCCATACATTAATGAGATCACTGTCAAGATAGTTGTTCATTCTATGCTTCTAATAAGTATAATCAGTGTCATCAAATTAAGGATTAATTCTTCAATCCCATTACTTTTTCATGCAATTAAGCTTGTAATGTGAGACTAAGCTCTTATATTAATTGTTGGCCTTTACAGACCAAAAAGGGGAGTTGAATTATTACATAATTAGAAATTTAGAAATGCAGAGTTAATGAGAGGAAGAAGAGAATACACAAAATTTATAATGGTTTGAATATAACAAACCCTATATCCACTCCCTAACCTCAATTGGGATTTTGACTAGCTATAAATGGAATTAGTTCTTCATACATGAAAGGCCTTTGGAGGGGCTATTTATAGCCTTCACCCTCCAAATGAGAGTAATAAAAGTGTCATGGCCATACCCATTTTCAACAACTAGAAAATCTACATTTAATGCATTATCAAACCCAAATTAATATTATAAAATCTTAATTGCGGTTGCTAAATCCATTTCATAGTCATGATAGAAAAATTACAATTGTGATTTATGACTATATCTAATGGCTATTGCCACATGGTACTTCACTTCCTCACAAGTTTTCAACTATTCATTAGAGCTGCTTCCACTAATTGAATATTGTGGTTGCAATTCTAAGATAGCAAATGTAATTTGCCTTTCATGATCAAATTATGATAATAATTTGGCTTGTCCATTTTAGTTCAAATCTATCTTTGTTGCAATCTAGAGGTGTTAGTTGTGATTTTCATGTCTTGGTTATGATCATCATTTCTTAGGGCAATTTTTAGGTCCATTTCATAAGTTAGAAGATTTTTAAGTTCTCAAGTCCGAGCACTTTTCTAACTTAATTTTCTATAAAGATACACTTAATTAGAAACATTATTACTATTTTGATTGATTATTATGATCAAAATAGAAAGTGATTAATGGCTAGGGTTATAGATAATTAGGTGGATACAAAGGTGGCAAGCATCATGAAGAACATGAACTTTCCTCCTGGGGTAAGGATTAGGGAAAAATTCAACAGGTGTATCCGAATTTTACATACCCCACATAGGCTAGTAGAAAGGGATTGAGCGACCGTAGAGATTAAGGAAAAACTGATGGCAAGAGATTTACGAGGGCCATTATTAGACTTCTTTATAAAAGAAGGAGAAGTAGTCATAGATATTGAGGAAAAGGTAGTCATAGAAGGAAGTGGGAACCAGTTGGAAGTCGAACTGCTGGATGATTTAAAGAAGGCATTCTTTCATATGTAAGTTTAGGATATAGATACAGGGTATAAGAATTGCTAAGATCTTTCTAAAGAGGAAGATAGTAAGAAGAAGAAAAAAAAAGGTAAAAAAGTTGTGAAGACTGAGGGAAATCAAGAAAAAGGTCCTTTTGTAGTTTTGTATGGTTCACATATAAATTGGCCATGAAAGGACAAATGGGACTTGTTTGATGAAAAGCACTAATAATATCTCTTAGACTAGTAATTTTGGGCAATGGAGGAATTGCATAAGAAGAAGAAAGCTGAGTAAGTTAGACTAACAGTACAGTATGACAACCAGAATGAGGACAAAGTGAACCGAGTAGCAATGCTGAAGGAAGGTATGTAGGGATCAACTTGGAAAACATAAAAAAAAAACCTAATTATTAACTCCATCAAGGATATGGAAGGTGAAGAGGTATTCAGGGTTTAGCAAGCTAAGTTAGATGGAATGACATAGTGGGATAGATTCTTGAAAATCGAGCTAGGTACTAAATAGATGAAGCAAGAATTTGAATGGGTTGTGAAAGCTATGGTTGATACTAGGAATAAAGGAGAAGCTAATTTTAAGCAAATGATAGATGGCTTGAAGATTAAAATGTCTAATGAGAAGATGGATGAAGAAGAGAAAGATCCAAAGAATGTCGATGTTGAAAATAATCTAATTTGACCTTCTAAGGAATCCTTTATCCCAAGTGACTCTGATGTTCTAGTCTCTAGCTTGTTTGAGGATTATATGATGTATTTATTTTAAAGTTTAAGGCAATAAATGACGAGTTTGCTTACTTGTGTGATGTCTTTCCTGATGGTACTATGCATGACATGTATCCTTTCATGGGATATTTAAAATTAATTTTATGCATAACTGTATTTAATCTTGGCATAAAGGAAATCAAAAAGTCTTACTCATTGCTAGTGACATCAAACTTGAAAAGCAAAGGAAATTTGAACAGTTGCTAAGGGAATGTCCAAGGGTCTTTACATAGACCTATAAGGCCATATGTGAGTGCCTTGATTTTAGGGTTATGCTCAAGCTAGTCAAATCTTGCTTATAACATTCCTACCTTTGATCAATCAATAAGGGATCTGATGATACATTAGTGCTATATAAATAACCCATTGAGGTACAAGTCGATAATTTGTTAAGTAATAAAGTGTATATGAGTACAAATATTATTCCCATGAGGATTGCACAATAAGTATTAAGATTTATGTTCCTTGCATTATCTAGAAATCCTAAGTGAAATAAGGTTTAAATTAAAAATAAAAACTAAATAAACTATGAACAAATTAATATTAAAGAAAATAATCAATAGAAGAATTTAGCTAGGGGTTCAACTTCACTTATTAACTACTTATGGCTTTTAATCGTCCATTATATTAGTTCATTCATATAGTTTTACTATCATATCACTTTAGTGATTAATTATCTCTCTCGAGTCTCAATTAACATACAAGAATATGTTAAACTAAAGATCTCTCTACACAACAGTTAAACATCATGTTATTGTCAAACAATGCAAGATTTTAAATATAACAATAAACTACTAAGATCTATTAACACATAATAGATTAAGGGAATCATTGAAGGTCCATTTTGTGAAAAGCATCTCTCAATATTTTATTCATAAAAATCAATATGATTAAGGGCCATTTAATCAATAACATAAAGATCATAATGATTGCTAAAATATAATGAATAAAACCAAAGGAACTTAAACTAGATAATCACAAGAGCTAAACAATATCCATAGACAACCCTAGCTTAAGGAGAAAGTAGCTCATAATGGAAGAAAGAAAAGAATTAAAAATCAAACAAATGATATTGGAAGCCATGGACTTTAATTCTTTAAGCTCATGAACGATTGCCCTCTTACTCCTCTTTTCTCCTTAGCTCTAGCTTGATTGAATTCTTCACTTATTGGATGGCTATTGATGTTTTATGATGACTATTGATGCCCTAATTTAAGTGGTTTTACCTCTTCTTATAGTGTTGTTGAGATGTTTCCTAACTAGGAAGCTTGGGCAATTGGAAAAGGAAGAGATTGGAGAGGCTTTAAAAATTATGTTTTTGACTTTCTAGGGAGACACAGTTGTTTTTTTAGGGTGCATGGTCATGTGTTTTTTTTATTCATTTTATTCTATACGGTGCATAGACATGTCTTAGAGGTTCACAACCAAGTGCTTGAGGTCCATGATCGTACTTCAAGTCCATGTGATCTGAATTGATCCTACTTGACTTGCTTTTTAGGTGTACAACCATGTAACACAACTATGATCAATTATAGCCCATTTTTTGACCTTGTAGATTATCAAATTAACTTAAGTATAAAAATAAATAGTATATTCCTATGTGTTAGCTTTCTAATGATTTTAGAATCACCTAATTTGGAGTTTTGTAGAGGGAGTTATGCCTAAAATATCAAGTAGTGCTTCAGACTAAAACTTACATTACCTTTTCTTAGATTTTGCCACTTTTCTCTTTTTTTGACCTCATAAAATGCTGACATCTTCCTTAAGGTTCTTTATAAGAAAATCTAATCATGAACTCTAACTATTTAATGGAATTAAACTATAAAATATATGAAATTATACACCAAATAAGATCAAGAGGACAAAGTTCGTACACTGGTACAACCCCAAGTAATGGTATGTGTTTTAGATCATCGAAGGATCTTTAGTAAGGCTTTTCACAAGATAGAAGCCCTTTTTTAAAGTTTTGGTTGGTCAATAAGGGACCAAGATGGGACAATACATACTGTCCCTAATCATTATGGAGTCGCTGCTTAACTTTAGTCGAGACAAGAATCTTGGCAAGGGTAAATTCTAAGCATATCTAAGTCATTTAGAAGGTCCAATCCATCTTTAATCCATTAGAGATCGAGTTTAGGAATTTGGTACTCGATAGATGACTCCTCGGGGTGTATGAATCATTACCTTGCAAACCAAGGATAGTAACCCTTCATGATCACCATAAGGTTGTTGCCCACTAGCAACCCCAACTTTATGGCTAAAACATATCAAAGGCACATCATCAATTCAAATAAAAGATAAGAGAAATGAATACTAAATAAAAAAAAAATTTGAGTAGGCTAATTACCTCAAGTACTTGCCAAGCACCACTCATGTATGATAGCCTGTGAAACCACCACTCTAGGTGGCGATACAACTGAGCAAGTGCAGTGGATCCTCAGTCAAAATGATGCACTAAGGGTCTATAGGAGACAGATCTCAACTTTGTCTCCAAAGTTGGAGAATAAAGTCCTAGTGAGATATATAGTAGGAAACAACCAGCTATCTAATCTATCAACACTTAAGGCCTATTATATGTAGCCTTAAAAACTTCCCTCTTTAGGTTGGAGCGTTTGAAGGTAAGGTTGTCTTTCATGCTAAGGATACACCTAAAGAGGCAGTACACATAGTCTTTTTATAAGACTATATCATAGATCCCAACATTAGTAAGCAATGGAATGTTGGAACACCTAATCCATGTAATGAACATGAAGTCACCAGGGGTGAAAGTGACCTCCCCTATCTAATTGAAGATGGAATAAGTGCATTGTGTCCATCTATCATTTTACCAACACTTGTATGGCCATTGTATTGCTCCGCGGATGTCTATTAGGAAGAGTTCACATAAAAGGCAAGAGATCGGTCTCCTCAAAATGAGCTATCACACACTATGGTAGTTTTCATAACCAAAGCCCAACCAGAATGATGGTCCTACCTCTTTTGCTTAAGGAGACATTACCCTGCCAATAAACAAGAGGAATAAAAATCACATTATAAAAATAAAAACAAAGATAAGAAGATCAAACCAAGTTTAATGAGAAAGTAGGAAATTGAAACATCATCATAATGTTGGAAATCATAATTGTAGGTGCAAATCAAGGAAGGCATTCTAAGAATAAAGCAATTTAAGCAAGTAAAAGCGAGAAAGAAAAATTAAGTCATAAGTTTTAAGTACATAAATCTTATGATTCCATGTAAAATGATAATTATACATCCTAAAAATACCACATGATCAATCCAGAACTTGCACTTGCTTAATTTAGCAAATAGTTATTTTTCTCTCAAAATTTACAACACAATCCTTAAGTCTAGTGTAACGACCAATTGTGTTTACCAATAAATGTAATGACCACTTGTGTTTACAAATCATGTTGCTCTGATACCAATAAATGTAACAACCATTGATACCACAGAATGTTAGCTTTTTTTTTTTTTGCTACCACAATCTGTAATGCTACAATCGATAGCTATCAAAGCACTTAACATCCAGGATTTGTCCGTCGGCCCCGCGATGTCATACACACTGGGATTTGTACGTCTGCCCATTGTATGCTTGAGCCCTCTCTGATACCAAAACTGTAACATCTAAATTAATTTGTCAAACTAATAACTGTGACATCCATTGTTCTCATTTGTAAATCAGTTTTGATACCACAAATTGTAACGTCTCAATGTGGCTACAGCTGGTACCTATAAGAGCACTGAACATCCAAGATTTGCTCATCGGCCCTGCGATGTCATACACACCAGGATTTGCACGTCTACCCCACGTGTGCTTGAACCCTTTGATACCACCAACTGTAACTATCGTCTTCAATTGTAAATCATGGCATTTCACATTCAAAAATGCATACACATTAAGGTTTATTCATCATACATATATAAACCCATATTTATTTAATGTACACATGTGTTAACTAATGTCAGGACCAGTGACCATAACTAGTTCCTATCAAATGTATGTACATGACACAAAGAGAGAGAGAGAGTTGGAATTCAGCCGACGACATGTGTTCCATGTGTCTCTATGCAAAACTTTATGTACCAAAATGTCCAAAGTCTATGCTTCAGTATCTGAAAAATAATTGCAATTTGGTGAGTCGCGACTTAGTGAATAAAAATAATAATAAAATTCTCATGGCATAATCTATAATCAAATATCATCAAGATACATTGCAAGTATAACAATTTATTATGCAAGTGCAAATGCAATAGCTTTGTTTTTGTCATGACCGAGCAAGATAAACATTGCTCCTGGGATATTCATGTGATTCATGTAACATATGATTTGGGACCTATTGGCCCATCTTCCTATAATTTGCAAGTGTTTGACAAGTCGGTCACAACGCCCCTTTTAGTTCCATATGCAAGTGCTTATTCACAAATGATATGCCAAGTAATTGTTAAGAGCATTTAATTCTCACTTGGCCTATATTCCTATGTAACATGTAACAATTCAATCATTCTCACTTGACTTATATTTTCATGTAACATGTAACAATTAAATCATATATACATGTAATAGAACATAATCATATCATGCAATTATCACATACACCCAATGAATCCAATTACTGTTTCTACTCACCTTTTGATGTTACCAACCTTTACGGTAGGGCTTCTTCAAAGTATTGAGATCCTAACATTTGATACATACATGGTTATAAGTTTATCAAAATGATTATGAATGCTTGGTATGCAGTTATGGCATGATCCATGCAAGTGGACCTAGTGTTTATGCATATATTCCTTATATGGCAGCCTCAGCTTGCTACACGGTCACAACAATAACTCCTAATATACTTATCCAAATAGCTTGATTCTTCTTTTTCAAACAAACTAGACATATAATGGGACAACATATTCAAATTTTAGGCTAATATCAGATACACATAAAATGTGGTGAATTTTTAAGTTCTGTCTTGTTGCAGTGTCCTCTCAGTCTGAATAGGTCTTACTCTCTTAGGTGTATCTCAAATTGTACAAATCTAATTGCAATAATAATCTACCATCAGTTACAAAACATATAAAGGAACATTTTTCATGTTTTACTCATTATCCATTTCCATCTATAAGGTCACCAAAACAAAAGACCAATCTCAGGGCAAGTAGGTTCATAACATGTTGACAACCAGTTATGATAAAGGGACAATATCTCAATAACCATGCTGGATTTGGCAACAATATTTCACAGGTATGTATATCAGACATAAATATACAACTTTCAATTTAGACCATAATCAAATTCTGAGTCTATGGTCATCAAAATCTTGGAAAATCGAATTAAAAGAAAGGTGGTGTGTTATCCGGGTACAGAGCCAGTCCAAATCAATGAGCCATATCTCTTTCCACACAGCAAATTATTCAAAACTGCTTAACAAGTATTTAGAAGGAATATAACCCTACAAGTTTCATGTTTTTCACTCTATCAAAATCAGAATATAAAGTCATCAAAATATAACCAAACATAAGATTGAGATCATCTCGGTTCGTTTTTGAACCAGTCCTAATGAAGGAGCCATATCTCATCACACACATAGAATCAAGTAAAACTATTTCATATGCGTTTATATGAGACATAAGGCTACAACTTTTATATTTTGTACTTTCCCCAATTCCTCTTCTAGTGTTATGAAATTATGGGTGAAAAATTCTGCTCTAATAGTAAAATCAA
>CATIWR010022056.1:0-21647 GCA_949677035.1 Omphalea diandra | reverse complement strand
ACTGTTTTAAATAAATATATATATATATTTGTGTGTTTTTGTATATATATATATATATATATATATATATATATATATATATATATATATATATATATATATATATATATATATGAATGTGTGTATTTTAATAATACATATAAATTATGTGTATCATAAACGAGCTGTATCAAATTAACACGATCCAATATGATACGTGAAATTAAACAAGTTGTAATTAATTTATTTATCAATTAGTTTCAAGTTGTATTATAAATGGGTCAAAGCAAATTTACCAAGCTTCAATCATAATCCATTAATTTTATATATATTGCAAATTATATTTGCGTGTCATGAATCATTTTAACACTCTTAATAAATGTTGGATGTCATTATGTTGATAAAAATAATTGAATGATTGTATATAATCATAAAAAATAAGAAACAAATTAGTTAATTATAGCAAAATAAAGGAGACTTATAGTAATCAAGCAACACTAAAATGCACCAAATTTTATGCTCAGCACTGGAATTCTTTTTGCAGCATCTTATTTTTCACCCCTAAGTAAATTAATTTTACCATTTAGTCTCTCCATTAGTGAAGTTGAAGTTATAAGAATTTGAAGGACTTCAAAAAATTGTAATTTAACGGTATATGGGGTGAAACTAATTTGATTATATAGGGGTAAAATTATTAAGTTAGAGCATTATTAAGTAACTATTTATTTTAAAGAGTATATTTTATGCGATAAAGAGTATTTTGTGGATATTTAAATATAAAAAGTAGAAATTTTTTATAAAATCCAATGGACTCTCTATAATTTGCTATTTATTTCACTTTATCCAATAAATATTTAATGTCTTAATTTTTTTATTTGTTCTTTTTATCTAATAAATATTTAATATTATTATTTCACTTTATTCAATAAATATTTAAGAAAAACAAACATATTTATCAATAAGTTATTAATATATATCTTAAAAATTAAAATATACATTAATTATCATTAGAAATAAAAGTCACTTTTGGCTTTCTAGATGTAGAAAACTAAATTCATTATTTAATTTATATTTTAGAAATAAAAAGATTATTAAATTTTTTTTATACATAACTTTTTAATAATAAAGAGAATGATCTAAGTAAGGGTACCTACATAACTTTTAATAATAAAGAGAATGATACAAGTAAGAGTACCTTGGGGTGCTCTTACGGTATAAAATTTGTAATTTTTGAATTAAGAACTAAAATGTTGATTAATTAACTAAAAAAAAAAAAAGGTTGCTCGTAACAAATCGCAGCACAGGGACTAATCTATCATAACGGCCTGGTTTGGTAACATCTGCTATCGGGCTCATATGAGGCCTTAAGTGGATTTCGATTCCGGCCTTAACCTACCATTTCAACTTCTCGTGCTTCCCTTCCTCACTACTCACGCGGTTCTGGTGAGCCAAAATGGAATGCGCCGGCAAGGGACGGGGAACTCGGTGCATTGGCCGCCCTATGCGCCGCTGTGGCCGGTGTGGCGCCGTTGCTTATTGCTCCGTTTCTCATCAGGTAACCTAATTTCATCGCTGTAATTAATTCTTAAATGTTTTTGATTGATAATTGGTTTTGAATTTGCTTAGATTGGCCATTGGAATGAGCACAAGGAAGAGTGTGAAAGGTTAGATCGACAGGTGAAGCGCGTGGATGAGTTGAATGATTTTCCCTTCACTTTTACTCGAGAAGCTACGGTTCAGGTAAGTAATTAGTAGTTAGTAAGTAGTAAATAGTAATTATGTTGTTTTCGGTTGGATTTGTGTTGATTTGTTATTTTGGTAGGTGTCGGAAAGGAAGGAGAGTAGATGTTGGTTCTTGAAGAAACGAGGTGTTCATGGATTGGGGATGTGGATGTGTGAATGCAAATGTTGGAGATCACTTGCTTCTTTTGATTGTTTGAGGTCTATTGTCATCCTTTTTTTGTCTTTTCCGTTTCCTCTGTCTTTTCTTCGTGTTTGTTAATGTGGATGATGCATATGCTCGTCTCTGTTTCTGAAGTTGCTATAAAACTTGTGCATTTTTAAAGTTGGTATTTTGATGAGTATGTAGTGCATGTTACGTGAAAAAGAAAACCTCTGTCCGGATAGTTCTAGTGATTCTATGTGCTTATGACTGCAACAGGTTAAGCCATGAGAAAGATATTACATTAGTAATCAACATAGGTAGTTGATCTTCATTGATGAACTACTTGTGATTTATTTGACCTTGGCTGTGTATTTTACACGGTTGGCAGGTCAAAAGATGAAGGTTGGAATCTCTCTCATGATCTATGCCCTTGTCGTGGTATCATGTTATGCTTAGAGCTTTCTTGTCTTTTCTTTTTTGGTTAGTTTGTTGGCTGTTCAATTCATCATATCATGCAGGGCCTGCATATCCCATTTCAAAGCATTTAAGTAGCTGGATGGATTACTATGAGTGGAGATGCATCCCACTACATTCACCTGTTGCTCTACTTCTTCACTGGGTATGAATTTAGGTTAATTTAGTAGCTAATTGAAAGTAGGGATTTGTATGATTATTCTTATGTTGTACCAGTGTTTGACACTATATTTTCTTTTATTTAACTACTATCGTCTGTTTTAAGCTGCAACTTTAGCAATATGCCAAATTTACAGAAACCCTCAGTTCCCAGTCTTCTTGTTTACTGATCGCTCTGTTTGTACAATGCTTAAGCACTATGCTGCATTTAAATAGTTTAAGAAGTGATTACAACATTTATTTTAACTTCCAAAATATGGGAATTATTTCTGCAGATTTAGCTGAAACTTCACATTCATCCAAGCTATGTCAGAATTGTTAAGGCAGAAAATGCTTTTTTGATCTTCAAATCTGAACTATGAATTATGACCTCATCTGAATCCCCTTATAAGCACATATATGATTTAACTGATTACAGGGTTTTCTTTATCAGCCACTTACGATTTACCACGCTGCTCAAGTTGCTTCCCTAAGAAGCTTGACCATTGAAAGCTGTAAAGAATTGTGCATACATTATCTTGGTAAGTGTTGCAATATGAAAGGTTGATGCTTCTTTTGAACTTGTATCTTGTTGTTGTAGTTTTGTAGTATTGTTGCAACTCAGACCATCTCTTTTTGTTTATTTGCTTCTTTCTGGAACTTATATCGAGTTAATCTTTGTAGATCATACTTGTCCTGTTTCTTTCTGAAATTATACTTATCTTTTTGTAACTGTGGCTAATAGTAGCAATTGTTGTAGGTCAGAGATTTGTGCTGTTTGGCCATAGGATCAAAATGTATTATAATGATGTTGATTACATGTCATCCGATATAAGAGATTTGAATGTGATTTACTGATGATAGGATTTTTATTTTTCATTGGAGTAGTCATAGTTGTTCTTTACCATGTTTTAGAGTTCCCTTCTTGGCTCATCTATGATTTTCTTGGAGCTTCCATCTCCCAAAATTTGCACATCTCAACCTGCAGAATAGATTTAGTTTTTTATGAAAAAAAAAAATGTCAAGTAATGATATCATACTTCCATTGTCATTGAAATATGAATGCTGTCATCCACAATTCTCTAATATCCTTAAACAGAAATAGTATAAGCAAAATATGTGATTTTTAAAACACGGTAATTGCATTTAGTAATGTGTCAGGCCCCAGGCCAGGGTATTTGAGGTTTATTTTTAAGATGCTATATCTATACAAGGTTCATGAACTCCTGTAGCTTTGTGATTTTCATCTGGAAAAGCACCTCATAATTACTCTACGTGCCAAATCTATCCTGTTGTGTCTTTTATTGCCATTATAAATGTGGAGTATACATTTATGTGCCTTTTTGATTATGCTTAGTTAACTTTCCATATTTATAGTACCATATATTGTAGGTTTTCTGGACTTTAAAATTTGTTTAATTGAATTTTTGAAGGGCCTGAAAGGGAGCTTGTACAACTTGCTACCTTTGGGGAGCTGCACGCACTTTTCCCTGGCATCAAGGTGCATATAGAACTCATTGGACCAGCAGTTCCAGAAGACAGGTCAGCGACACAGTTGTAGATTGAATATTTGAGAATTTAATTTAATTTATTGTTTTCATTACTGCAAGTCGAACTTGTGGGTTTTGATAACTTTTGCTTACGTCCTTTGACGCGTAAAATACATGTCCTTTCTGGATCGTATAGCAATCTTTTATGGTTTTTCTTGCTTCCCTTTTTTTTTTTTAAAAAAAACAAATGAAAATTTATTGGGTCTTATTCTTTTTCTCCATTTATAGGGATGGTCAGAAGATTGATCTTTGCTGGTATGCTCATTGCTTGGATACAGATTGCATTTGCAGGCAGTCAAGCAAAAATGCGAACACTAGTGCAGTCATGGATGAATCTTCAAAAGTTACGTTGCAGCTTCGCAGTGGATTTTATCATGACCGTTACAGAGATTTAGCAGAGGTCTCATTTCTCCTGAACTTCTCTCTGAAAATGCCCATATGCTAATGATCACATTTGCATATGCTCCTTCTGTTGTGTTTTGTGTTTAGAGTTTGTCATCTGGAAATCTGTTTTTTTGCTTCATTCTTTTTTTTTTTGTTGTTGCTTATAAGATGTTGTGTCGAACAGGATTCATTTCCTAACTTAATCATTGCTCCAAACGCTGGTGTCGCTGCTTATCGAAGTTGGTTACCTACTATTGTATGTCTTTGATAATTTATGCATCTCTGTTCTTCTCTAGTTTCTCTGTATTCTTGTGCAAGCAAGGCTACAAAGGAACCTGTTAATTTCTACGTTGTTTTTTGAATTACTTATTTACTTGGGCTTCTTTCTCACTTTATTCTGGTTGTTTGGATGGGCATTCCAGGAGCTGATAAATGAGTTAAATGTCCCAGCAGTATTTTCTGATTACTGTGAAGAAGCTTGTCATCTAGCAGCATGCTGCATAACCAGTGTAACCAGTCGTCCTCTATCACTTCCAGTGTGTATTCATTTTGCTTCTTCCATTTAGTTTTCTGTTATATTTAGTTGTGACTGCAAGCAATTCAATTTGATTAGAGTCTAATTCATGACTCTGCGCTGCAGATTCAAATGAATCCTTTCAGGCAGCCAATAATGGTAGAAGATAGTGCTTTGCTTCTTCCTTGTTATTCAAATTGCTTTCTATTTGGGGTATAAAGTGGCCAGCTTAGATGGGTGTAAGCGTGGCCATATCTCTGTGTGAACTGAGGGCATTGCTTTGTATCAAATCAAATAGCATGAGTATCGTGTTTCATGGAAAGAGGCTATATTTCAGGATATGTTTAGTGATGAAGCAAGTTGGGGCCTTCAAGAGTGGGTGCTAAATAAATCTTAGCAAACATGACCATGTGCTTGGATTCTGTGGTTACAGTTTAGTGGTTCTGTGGCTATGGGGTCCTGATCTCTATGTAATTTCAGCAAAAGGTTAAGAAGCTTTTGTCTGGGGTAAGTTACTTTCTCGATGGTTCTTTTACCAAGTTGGAGCAATTCATAATATTGAATATTTTATATTTTAGAGGATGTTTTGTGCAGTAGTTGCCAGGTGAAAAATAGGACGATTTGGGTTGGTTTTCAAGTACTATCTCTTTACATTCAATTATTGAACAGAGCGATGGAGTGAGGTAAAGGTTTGAACTTCCAACTAGAGGCGGAGATTGGGTTGAAAGCATTCAGTGGCCTATTGGACTATGAACAAATTGTTGCGTGATAGTATATTTGTCTGGATCTTGTGCTTGATTTAACAGGGTTCGTTACATGTCGTTTTACAAACAATTATGTTGGAGGCTTGGTTCGTTTCTGTATCACTATTTTTTTTTTTAGTGAAAAAATACAATTCTCAGCCATAAATAGTCTAATAAAAAACAATGGTATTAATTATGTTACAGTTATAAAATTGCAACTAGTGTTTGGCAGCAGAGAAAGTTTAAGAAAATGGGATGGCTGGCTAATGTTGCAAAGGAATCAAGACTAACAGTGGTTATTATGGAAATCGTGTCTGTTACAAGAGTTTTCTCCTTATATCCAGCTAACCACTTAACAGTGTTAAACAATAATCTATTTGTAACAATCGGGGACAAATGTCTAACATCTATTGGGTAAACTCCTATTTACAAACTCTTCTACTGCTATTTCAACAATTCGCAGCTTCCAGAACAATTACAAGCTCAGTTTTATTTTGTTCACATCAGATTCTAGAACCGTAGCATAATTATGTTGATCCGACCATTGGACTTGATTGTTGAATGTGGGTGAACAGTATAATGAGGTCTGTATTATATATTATAATATAATAATTTTAGAATATGTAATTATTTATTAATTTCAATAATTTTTATTTTAGTAAAATTATTTATGATAATAATAACAATTATTATGAATAATTAATAAATCATAGTATAATTTAAAATTTCATATGACAACACAATAATGAATATGTTATTGTAGAATTCCGTTTGACTTTGAAATAATAGTTATACAAATTCAGTTTGATTTTGAAATAATAGTTTTGTAAATTTTATTTAATGTTTATATTAAATTATAATTTGATATTTATATTTTTAATTTTACATAGAAAAGGTCAAACTTCTATAAAGAAAGAACTAAAACTTCTTATAACAATTTAAAACTATTTCCATTTTGCATGAAAATATTTTTTTAACATTAAAATATAATTATATATAAATGAGTTTTAATTTAATGATATTAAAGAGTCTTTCAAATTGTTCAATTTAAAGTATGAATTCAAAGTTTAATTAATATGCAAATAATTATAATATATAATAACATATTAAAATTAATTATTCACTATAATTATTTTATATAAATTATGAATTTAAATATATTTATGACTATTATTACTTATTATTGATTTCAATTCAAACATTAAACTTTAATTACTATCATAATAATATTTAATTTTAAAATTTTTGTCATATAATCATATAATATCTAAGTAAGTTTCATTGTTATAGTTCTATAAATTGTAAAAATATGATTTCAAATGATCACATCCAAAATATCGAACACCTATAATTTGTTTAGCTAAATTTCCTATAAAAATTTAGTAAAGTGAGAGAGGAAGATAAGAGTTGGGAGAGATAAACATGTGTTAACTTTCCAAAGATGCATCAACTTTTGTGTCAACTTCATCATTCAAAGTGTATCAACTTTCCAAAAGTGCAATCAACTTTCATATAATGGTGTGTCAAGTTTATCATCAAATGTATGCCAACTTCATTATCGAAGGTGTGTTATATTTTCAAAGGTGCATCAATTTCATCAAAGACGTGCCAACTTTATCATCAAACATGTGTTGACTAGTAGAAATGATACTTCTGCCAAACCCAAATTAGAGCTGAAATGCCAATTTTCATTCCTATTTGATAAAATTAAAAATTAAATAATTTTAATATTAAATTTTTAAGTGTGAATAATTATTGAATAAATATTAATTTTTAAAAAAATTAAATTTAAAATAAAATAACTATATATTTGTAATAAATTATATATAATTTGATTTTAAATATTTTAAAATTTATTAATTATATTCATGTTAATAGGAAAGAATTGTGATAATGAATGTATATTATAAAAATAGTAAATTTTTTCTATTACTTAACTATTAGTAAAAATTTTTTACTTAAGTGATTTTTTTGAAATCAAGCACTTAAAAAAAAATATTATCAAATTTATTCAAAATGTTAAAAACTTAAAAAACTGTTATCTAAGAGGGTATTTGAGAATCATATTAACCACTTAAAATTAAAATATTCAACACTTATTTTTTTAAGATTATTTGCTAACATTTTTTTTTTTAGTTTTTAACATTTTAACCGTGTTTGATAACATTTTTATTAAATACTTAATTTCAAAAAATCACTTAATTTAATAAGTAAAAAAATTTAGTGATGAAAAAATTTACTATTTTGATAATATCCATTTATTATAACAGTCTTTTTCTATTGACAAGGATAAAATTAATAATTTTAAAATATTTTAAATCAAATTATATGATAATTTATTGCAAAATATATAGTTATCTTATTTTAGATTTATCTTCTATATTTGATTTTTTTGAAAATTTTATATCTATTCAATTATTAATCAGCTTTTAAAATTTTTAGTACTAAAATTATTTAAGCCTTAAATTTTCAATATTAAAATTATTTAGTACTTAATTTTTCAACACTCAATTTTCAATTTTATCAAACACCTAACAATTAAAAAAAATACTGAATTTTTTAATTTTAAACATTTAATATTATTATTAAACAACCCCTAAGTTAAAAACAACAATACTCATCTTTTGGATATGCTCAACTTTTGAGTTTTCACTTTGAATTTTTTAGAACTATCCGAATCATGAGGTGAGAATATTTTTAAAAAATGATTTAAATTTTGGATGTTGATAACCACACAAGGATTCGGACAAGTAGGATGAAATCATTCGGGGACAAGTCGATAACCATATAAAGACTAGGACCAGACAAACAAGTAAGTCATAGCGAACAGAGTTTAATAGACGACCGAACAATAACAGAGTTTCAAGATAATCGAGTATCAATGATGATCTTATTGTAAAAAATTATAACGATAGATATTGACATTAGTAGCCATAGTGGATTAAATTTTCGCATTATGATCTATATTAATATAACAGTTACTGTAGGACTCAATATAAATTTAAGAAGCATTGCCAAAAGAGACATCTGAATGAAATCGTTATCTTGTTCTCACTAAAAGTCTAAGCATCCTAGCCTGCGTGGCTTGGTTGTCTGGCCTATATTGCCTGACACTTGGCCTTGCGGCTAGGCAACCGAGGCGCACGCTCTAGTTGGCTGAGGAGCGTTCCCCAACTTATCTAGTGCACTCCCCAGCTAGTCAGGATATATGCCTCCTCAGTTGGTAAGGGAACGGGCCCTAACTAACTGAAGGGTGTACCCCATTTGGCCAAGGCGCTTGCCTTATCCTTTTTCCTTCTTTATTATTATTATTATTATTATTATTATTATATCCTTTTTTTCAACTGTTTTTGCATGATTAAATTTCTTTTATTTTGTTAAAGCTATCACTTATATGTTTCATAATTTAACAAAATAATAGAAATAGAATTGAGATGCATGTATGTTACATCTTTAAAGTTGATACAATAACATAACCTGTTTTATATATAATCTGCCTCATAATGATATTGATATAGTATATTGACGTGTTTAAAATTATACAGAGTTAATATTTTTTTTAGACAAAAAAGAATAATTTTCATTTACAAAATATTAAATAGAATAATATTAATATATGTAAAAAAATTAAGGATTACAATCCATAATACATTATATTGACATGAAATATATTAAATTTGATCTAAAAAGTGAAGATTTTCTTTTATAAAAATACAACCATGAACATTAAATCTCCACTTGGTGGCTATACGAAGTCACAACTTAGCATTTTTATCTTCAGTCAAGTTAAATTGAATTTCTACAAAAAACTGATTAATCTTTGCAATAATATTATAAATCAGTCTCATAAAAAGATAATAATAACCTCCATATAAGAGAATCTAAACTTCGATAAATGAATAACTAAAATTCTCATCAGAATTACAAAAGAAATTAAAAAATTTGTAAAAGCAAATACAGATTTGTATTATTGAGATGAAAATAATAAAATAATAACAAAAATAATGAAAACATAGACTATTATTGACGATTTAGAAGACTACCCAAAAGATGTGAATTTTTTTTTTTTTTTGAGAAAAGTGAAAGAAAAAATTATTAGAATTTTTTGAGTTCCCACACTTTAATATTGTAAGAACAAAGTGACATACAGAGTTAATATTGCTTGCCACTAGTTGTGATTTTTGCCATGCCATCTCTTATGTCCTATATATATATTTACACTATAACCACAGAGGACATTTGCCTCATTTTAATCATGCTATTACTTATGTGATTTTCGATGATAGATTTAGAATTGAGAATTTTTATGTGATGTCTGTTTTAATTTACATGCCGTCTATTTCTCTTATTCTCTGTCTTACATTTATATATTTATCTAGGAGTAATATTTATTTGGTTTTGCAGAATCTAGTTTTTTTTTTTTCTCTTTCTAACTATTATTGTTTTGATCTCCGTTTCGCAGGAATTAATCTTTTAATTATTATGTTTCTTTAATTTTTTCTTTTGCAATGTATTTATAAATATTCTTCCTTAAATGTCTTGTAATTAATTATTTTATTTTATTTTTTTATCATTTATTTATGGGATTGAATAACATATAACATATTAATAATTAATACGAGTGAAAATTAAAATATAATTGTGTAATAATTAATATAGATAATTTGTAAAATTTATAGATAATTGAGTGAAGTCGGACCAGAGTTTAGGAGGCTTCAGATGCCTAACTGCTTCATGAGCTTTACCTCATTTCTGAACTCTACTATGAAGGGATGCAAACATTAAGTATTTTACATAAGATTCTAGCGTTATTCAATTAATTTCAATCACGATGGGTGATGACTCATATTTTCTTTGGGACTTTATCAACTTGTTTGCTTTATATATTATTAAGCGTTCGATGCTTGTATATAGCACAATAATCGCAAGATCCTCTATGTCATTTTAAAAAATCAAGGTTCAAAATATTCCACTGTTCTAATTTCTCTAGTTATGTCACCAACACTATAGTTTTACTTTGAATTTAATTTTTGGTTAAAGATAAAAACTATTCTTTTTTTAAATAATATAAAATATTTTCATTCATAAATAATCATATGACATCTAAAAAAAATAATTTTATGATCTATAATATCAATATGAAATCAATCTCAACATTATTAATAACTGCACATTGATTCAGTTCTAAAATTATAGTTTTATCTTTACCATAAATCTTCTTAGATGACTTTGCATCTTTATCAAATATAGAGATTCCAACTATATATTGCATTATAGCGAAATGTGGATTGAAATTCATTGAGTAAGGTAGAATAAATTTAAGTGACGATGTCCAATAATATATCATCATATATATTATTAACAAATAATCTCAAACCGCTAAAACTAAAAAAAAAAAAACTCTCTCTAAAGAGATAAAATAATAAATTTTAAATAAAAACTCTAAAAGAGATATAAAACAAAATAAAAACTAACAAATAGGATAAAATAAACTCGCTTTATTAAAAAAATAAAAAAAAAGAAGAAAAAAGAAGATTGTCACCAGTATAATATACCGACAGTATACCCAAAATACTAAAAGAGAACAATTATTTTCAAAGAAAAAACGAGAAATTATTATGATGTAAAGAGAACAATTATTTTAAGATAAAACTATTCTTGAATAAACTTGAAATTATTGCAAAAAAAGTCTAGACTTTTAAATCATTCAATTATTATGATGTCTAGATGAAGTATTTATTATAACACATACATTAGAAAATACATGTTGAGTTATAAATTCTTAATTAAAGAGTATAGACTCCCAATTATTATATGAGAGGTAAAATTTTTTAATAAATTAAAATTTATCAGTTTGAATAAAGCTACATATTTCTAAATATTGGGATAAAACTGTGAAAACACTAAAATAATTGAATAGTTAATGTGATTAGATTTAAAGCTTTTAGTCATTGTTTGGTTAAAAGGTAAATGATAACTTAGGATTTTTAAAATATTTTAAGCTTTTAACCAAAAAATTTTTGAACATCAACTAACAACAAATTACCTTAAAAATTTTAAAAAAAGATTTTATAGTTTAATGAAAAAAATTAAAGGATTTAAGCTAAAAAAATAAAAAGAAGTTAGTTTATTGTTATAAAATATAAAAGACTAATATTAATTAATCCTAACTCTCAAACATTCTCAAATTTCAGTGAAATTCTTTAACGCTAACTATGCAATAAGATTATGCATATATAGTACATTTTGAATATAATTTTTTAAAAATCTTATAAACTGCCACATATTTTATAAAATTTATATCAATGACTTAATTAGATAGTTCATAATTCAAATTAATAGACCTTGGGATTTCACTAATTTATCGCTCAATGAAAAGGTTAAAAAAAACAAATTAAAGTATTGCATAATTAAAATATTAAGGCCAAGGGCAGAACTGCATAGCTGCTGAGGGGCCATGGCCATTCCAAACTTTTAAAATTTATCAATTTTATCCATAATTTCAAAAAATATATATTTGACCCCACAAACTTTTATAATTGATCAATTTCATTCATATTGTACAATATATATGTATAAAATTTCAAGAAACATATATTTGATCCCAAACTTTTATAATTTATCAATTTCATTTATATTGTACAATATATATATATATATATATATATAACTTTCAAAGTTTTAAAAATTACATATTTTTCTATAAATTTTGTAGAATATTTTTGGCCCCTCTAAGCTAAAAACTTTGATTCCATCTTGGGCAAAGGATGAAAATAAAAATTTAATCAAAAACCCCAATGATGCATGAAAACTCTTGAAAGAGAGCGTTTTCACGTTTCGAAAACGTTACATCTCAAGAAACTCATCGAAACTTTCTTAAAATATTTTTAGGCACGTTTTTATAGTTTTAAAAAAATTAAGAAATGTGTTTCCAGTTTTGAATCACTTTTTTTTTATTATTAATTTTAGTTATGAAATTTATGAATAATTAATATTTATTTTTTAATATTTATTTTTTTTATTATTATCTCATTTATTTATTTTATAGTTAATATTAATTTAAAATAATTATTTTTAATATTATTTTTTATATGATCTCATAATTAATTACTTTAATATTTATTATATGTATAAAATATTTATAAATATATTTTTATATTTATATATATTTTTGATATTTTATTTTTTATATTTAAAAAAAATACAGTTTTTTCATTTTCAGTTTCGTGATGAGTGGTAGAAGCCCAAAAAAAAAAAAAAAGAAACACACACATATGTGTGTGCAGGTAACGGCAATGAATGCTTAAGCCGCTGATCCGCCACGTGCTCTGCTCATTCCCCTCAGCGACGCAATGCATCTATTCTATCGTCAACAACCGAAGCAAAGGTCAATCTGGGACTTCTGGCCTAAAAAGTTAACCCCCTAACCCATCGCTTCCGTTGTTGACTGCCTCTGCAACGCAACTCCCTGTCTCGTCCCTCTAAGGAGTTGCCCCTATCAAAAACCAATCAATCCATGTCTACACCATCTCAAACGACACCACTTTTGTTATTGCCGTCCGTGGTCGTATTACTATACTTTTCCTTAGGGTTTGGATTTGGCGAAGCTTTGAAAGTACCATTCAGAGTTAAAGACGTTCTCCCGGTCTTGCCACGTCAGATATCATGGCCGGTCCTCAACAATCTCCACAGCCCCGTGGATTTATTGCCGTATTTCGTCGGATCGTTGACTCCGCAAAATGGGTCTATTAAGTGGAAAGGAGCTTGCTTTTTTGAGAACGAGGCTCGCCTTGACTTTACCGATAGCGATCGTGACCAACCTGGTTTGGGCGGCGGCCTTCTCTATCTAAAGGTCTCCCCTTATCTCTAGTAAACCAGTGGGTATTGGAGTTTGGATAAAGTAGGTGATTACCTGTTAATTTGATGCTTTTATATATTATGCTTTGTTTCCCTTTGTTTCGGAGCGTAGACACGGGAGAAAAAGAGTTGAAAAGGATTATAAATTTTTGGTTCTTACGCTGCTTGAAAGTTGAAACAGTAGGTTAGCTATTTCACTGTTACATTTATTGGCATTTAAATAGAAATCTTCTTTACATGTTTGGCATTGCTATTGCCAATAGCAACTTTAGAAGGAATCTTCTTTGCCAATCGATAATAGGTTTTTCTAATGTGAGTTTTAAGAGCTGAAAATTCATTTTGAGAAAAATTCAAATTTGGAACTTTTGCAAATAGCTATTTGAGAAGGTAACCAAACTACTTCAGTGAATAGCTAACAATATCTCAAAACATAAAAATGTTATAATTTTAGTCAACAATTATATTTTTTTGCAATAGCAATACCAAACATGTTCTACTGAGATGTAGTGACTGACTGCTATTGAATTATTGATGATAATCTTTCTTTTTCTTTCCTTCTGCAGACGTCTGCAGCACACAGCTGGACCTGTATGGATTTGTATGTTTTTGCAACACCGTATCGAGTTACGTGGGATTACTATTTTACTGCAAGGGAGCATACTTTGAAATTTGAGTCATGGGAAGAAGCTGCAGAGATGGAATATGTATGCTTTTGTTCTGTCTTTTTTGTCTGAATATTGTGTTTAACAACTTCTCTGGATAAGGATGACCTTTGTTCGTGGCCTTTGATCAGGTGAAGCAACATGGGGTTTCTGTATTTCTCATGCCGTCTGGAATGCTGGGAACCTTGCTTTCTTTGATAGATGTCTTGCCTCTGTTTTCTAACACTGGATGGGGTCAGAGTGCTAACTTAGCTTTTCTGAGTAAGCACATGGGCGCCACATTTGAAAAGCGTCCTCAGCCTTGGCACACAACCATTGATCCTGATGATGTTCATTCTGGCGATTTTCTTGCCGTGTCAAAGATTCGTGGTCGGTGGGGTGGATTTGAGACATTGGAGAAATGGGTGACTGGTGCATTTGCTGGTCACACAGCAGTTTGCTTGAAGGATGAACAAGGGAAACTTTGGGTTGGTGAATCAGGACATGAGAATGAAAAGGTATGTGTTGAGCAATGTTACTCAGTAGACTGAAGTGAATGCACTGTATGTTAAACCTTCAAACGAAACGGTGTCAGTTAATGTGTTCTGTGCATGGAGTATGATTCTGGTTTTTCTTTCTTTTTTCTTGTTCCTAGCTTTTGTTGTGTGCTTAAAAGAATATTTATGTACCTGTGAACCTTTGGTTTGATGATGCTGAGTTGTTTATAGGGTTGTGGGTTCAAAGGCCAGTCGAAGTTATTTTTGTTCCATAACTATGAAAACATTTTTCACTTTAAATAAAGACGTGGAAGAACATCTGTTTGGAAAACCTGATTTAGATTTCTTTATTTCTTTTTGGTGGTGGTTCATGTTTCTTAAATCTATGTCTTCTAATTATTAACAAATCACAATAGCATCATTATGCTTCATTACCATTCTCTTCATTACAATACTAAGGTTCCCCATATTGATTTAATGTCTTCATTACCGTGGAAGTTGAGGAAAATAGCATGTGTAAAATATTGCCTAGGACTTTTCTTCTCTCTCTCTCTCTCTCTCTCTGCTTCAGATGCACATCTTCACTATAGTGTACGCCCTCATACCCAATATACAGCCATGAGGGGCTGAAACTTGATGAGAATTGATGCTCTTAATTAATGGCAGGTAACCAAATGAGATTATTGACTTGCGTGCCATGCATTAGAGTGAATTCATTCTCATGAATTTTTTTGAACTCAAAGAAGAGAGAGTTATCTACATAGTCTTCTGTGCTGTCAAGAGGAAAACAGAACAAGTTAGGTCTTCCATTCCCAAAAGTAACATTTTAAAAAGAATAAAAAAAATGGTGTGAAAAATTTGCTACTTTTTCTTAAAAAAAAAAAAAAATATTTCTAGGCATCATATAAATATGGTGTTAAAGTTTTTGTAATATTATCCTCAGGGGATTTCTAACTTTTATTTTGCTTCTTCTAGAGAATTTTCTTTACATCATATGTTCATTTCAATTTGCAGGGTGAAGAGATCATAGCAATAATCCCATGGGATGAGTGGTGGGAAATGACTCTAAAGGACAGTTCTAATCCACAAGTATCGTTACTTCCTTTACATCCGGATGTGCGTGCGAAGTTCAATAACACTGCAGCTTGGGAGTATGCTCAAAGCATGTCAGGCAAGCCATATGGCTATCACAATATGATCTTTAGTTGGATTGACACAATAGCTGACAACTATCCACCACCTCTTGATGCTCACTTGGTATGAATCTGCTGTAAGAATTTTGTAATCATTTTTGTTAGTCCTTTATGAAAACATGTTGTGCTATGAAAGTGTTTACTATGTATATGCTTAAACAACACTGGTAAGAGTCTGCATGAGTTTTTGTGCTAATGAACCTTAATGCATGTGGCAAAAAAAAAATATGATGTTGGTACTTTGTCATTTTGGTCAACATTTGTTAAATCAAGGTATGAAAGTTTTTTTTGCTAGCAGTCCGCTCCCCCAACCCAAACAGGAAAAAAGAGGGGGGGGGGAACTTCACTAGGAATCCTGGATTTTCCCCAAGTATTTTAACTGGATAAATCTGATTTCAGGTCATTTCTGTCATGTCTATGTGGACTCGGGTGCAGCCCGCGTATGCTGCTAATATGTGGAATGAAGCTCTAAATAAACGGCTTGGGACTGGGGTATTCTTAATTTCACTTTTCGTTCTTTTTCTTGAAGTTGATAAATCTTTAAGCTGATAACTGAAGCTGCTAATATGCAAAGATAAGGATGAGGTTTGGTCTTCTTCATAATTTATTGTTTGATTTTGCCATCAAAAGCGTTATAGGCATTTGTTGATGAAATGGTATCAATCAAAAAGAACAAAAATAGTTATTTTAGTTATCAAACTTTAGGTTGGATTGTGGCCTATGGTTATTTCAAGGAGTCATTTTACTCTTTATGTTTGATGAATTTTTAAATCTCAGGATTATAATTTTACAGAAATAGAAAGAGTGAAAAAAAAAAAAAAAAAAAATCTGCTCCCTACAATCTTCAAGCGAAATGAGTTCATTCAAAGCTTGTGCTTGTCAAAATAATGTTTGTTAAATTACTGTTTCCCTCCCATGATGCCCTTGGGCTGCAGCTGTACTGGACAGGAAGAGGGATGGTAGATTTTGGCCAAAGTTTTACAAATCAAAGGAAAAAGTTATATCGCCAAACTCTTTTTTTTTTTTAATTATTGTTTTGGATGTAACTGCAAAAGAAAACATATATTTCTTGTTATATCTATACAAGGTATTTGGTAGGGTAAATCACATGCATGGGATTTGTTTATGATTTATTGAATTGTTTGGTGTAATGACTTGAGTAGGTGGAAGCATGCCTTAGGATGCTTCTGTTATTTAATGTCCGAAAGTAATTTTAGCTGTTGAGCTGTTTAGTCGCGGTTTCCCTTTCATCTATTAATTTCCTTTTTCAGGATTTGGACTTGTATGGAATTCTATCGGAGGTTGAAAAGCGTGGAATAACCTTTGATGAATTGCTTACTGCTCCAGAACAAGATGAATGGATATATAGTGATGGGAAATCAACAACATGTGTCGCCTTTATCCTTGCAATGTATAAGGAGGCTGGACTCTTTGATCCCATTTCCAGCTCCATTCAAGTAACTGAATTTACTGTAAGTTATGGATGCTTTACTCGCTATGCTCAAACGTCCACCAATCTAAGCACTTGTATGACATGTCTCTAATTGTTGGCAGATTCGTGATGCATACATGCTTAAAATATTTGAAAACAACGAAACACGCCTTCCTGGCTGGTGCAATAATGACAATGGTCGGCTTCCATTCTGTCAAATTCTTGGAGAGTATTGGATGGAATTGCCTGAATATAACAGCTTAGAGCCATATGCCAGCATGAACGAAAATTGCCCATCTTTACCTCCCAGTTATGATAGGCCTGGTCGATGTTAATTGGAATTCAACCTATTTGCTTGTGCGGGAATGCTGCCCTTAAAGTTCATAATGCATCGGTGCATCAGTTTCTAATATGTAGTTCTCAAACTAGTAGAATATGTGTTGCATATTCTCTTTCCCACTTCACACTGGAGACATGCAGTGCTGTATATAGATGGTGCTTTAATTCTAATTAAGCAAAAACATTATATATTTAAAGTCGCATTTTTTAAATTTGCTTGATTTAATGTCCGGCAAGTTGAAGATATTTAGCATCCGTTGGAGATTTATAATATTGTTTGATTGGAGGAAAAGAGTGTAAATGAACTGACATTGCTTTCAAATTATTCGAGAAATATTCGAAATCGATTTAAGACTACTCCTCGAGAGGCTTGTGAATCTAATTGAGCTTAGGTAATATTAAATAATTTTGTAAATTTATTTTTTAAATATATCACATTTATAATATTATTTAATTAAACTTAATCAATTCATGCCTAATAGAGTTTATTTGAGTTTAATTAAGTTTATTTGAATTAAAATTTTAATTTATAGGATTTATAAATTTTTTTTTAATAAATAAATGAGTTTAATAGAGTTGAGTTCGAGTTTTAAAATTTTAAACTCGATCGGTTCAAGCTATAAAATCAAGTTTGAGATTGACAGAGTTTAATTCGGCTCTGTTCGATTTTCGATTATATATATATATATATATATATACACACACAATGAGAATGTGCAAATGATTTGGATTTAAACATTTTAAGTGAAATGTTTTATATTTTAGTTCTATTACAACAGAGTTAAATCTAATGTGAGCAATCGTTTGGGGTTCTATATTCTATATTAGTTGTGGAAAAATATGTGAAATTATATAAATTAACATATTTTTATAAAATTGTCATGCATTTATAAAAAATTGTGTTATATTTTTAATTTGTTTGTATATATTATTTAATAAAACACTGTGTGAGAATATGAAGTGTGTTTTTTATTCACATAATAGAGGAATAAGTGAATCTTTTAGAATTTCACAGCGGTTATGTAAAATATGTATAAATTATATAAATTAATACATTGTTATAAAATTTTATAAAATTATTAGGATTTTATAAGAAGCATGCATCCTATTTCTAATAATCTGAACAAAGTTTGGATTATAAGTTTATTGATTTCACACTTATGTCTAATCATAGACAAACATGATTGTTCAATAATTACTTTTCGGAAACATAATAACTGAATGTTCACTATATATAAAAATCTATATATAATTATATTTTTGAGATCATACTAGTTTTATTACTAAGAAGAGATTATAACTTAATAGAGATATAAGTACTAAATTTTATACATTGATATATGGTAATTTGTTACAAGAAAAAAAGAATATAATTAAACATTTTTTTTACTCTAAATGTAGCATGTATAGTTTGAAATTATTTATGAACATATTACTAATTTTATTGGTGAAATGATAGCAATGAGAGAAAATTTGTACATTCCTAATACTATATAGATAAATGTAAAATCTTTTTAAAACTAGTGTATTTCTACTATATATATAAATGTAATAATCTTTTATTTATTTTTTTCAAATGAGATTTTAAAAGTTAAAATTTATTATAATGTAGAGTTTATTCTTATTTACAATTAACTCAATTTGCGACCAAAATTTTTTATAATTATGTCGAGGTTATTCCTATAGAGATTATTGCTATGTAGAGGTTTTACTGTGTTACATTTCATTTTATTTCAAACAGTACTGATTTTGGCCTATCTGGCTTTCTCTTCTCTCTCCATGGAAAATTGATGGGCAACAAGAATCATAGTTAACCATCCCAAAGCTCCTTTAGTATTCTGAGAGGCCCCATATTTGAGATATAATCTTCTCCACCGCATGTTCTACTTCGGGGAAGCTCATTGATCTTCCTCGGTTATCGCCCAGGAACAGATGTCAAGATTCCCTATCTTCCTCTTCTTTTTGAAACTTTTCACCACAACAATCCCTTGGTCATATCCCCACCTAAGACAGACCTCGAATACCATAAAGTTGGTATTTTTCTCTCCCTTTGATCTTTACCCCTAATAAATGGAAATAAGGACACAAGTAGAGATTGAGAAGTGCCTGAGAAACAGTCTTTCCTCTAGACTTTGCAATCTCATTCAATACTTGATTTTATATAACCCCGTTGGTACCCAAATGGTTCCTACTGCTCTTAAAGGAGCATAAGATGCGAAGATGATTTCATTATTCTAGGGCATTTACAATGGGATTGAATGCCTTTCATTCAATTCCTTTATTACACTCCCAATCCATAGTGGGTTGTTATATATTGAATCAAACATTTTGCGTATAATATATATTACACACATAATGCACCTAAAAACTATTAAATTTTGATATTCTTTATGTATTTTTTTAATAAATTAGTTAATTAAATAAAATACTTTTAAAATCTTTTACCAAACAAAAATTATCATTGCTTCCATTGCAACAATAAATTTTGTTTAATTATTTTTTAAAATTTTATTTATAATTATTTTACTTGTTTCAATTTTTCATTATTCTATTCCATCTATTGTCTTCAACGTCTTCTCAAATTTTCTAAAATTTTACCATTTTCTATTAATTCACACACTAAAAAAAAATTAGAAATTTTTGGTATGAAACTAAATAATCAAAATTCTTCCTCTTCTCAAAATTTTCAAAATTATCCAAATTTACCACATTTTGGTATGAAACTAGACATGCAAAATTATGAATATCCTCCAAATTTACCCAATTTCAATTATCAACCAAATTTTCAATGTTCACCAAATATTTCATACCCATTTGTCATGCCACCTGATTATTTTAATCCATCTATGACAAATTATTATATGTCGGGATATTATAATTTTATCATAGATTTTGAAAGCCCTGACTTTGACAACGTCAAGGAAAGAGTGTGATTCTGACATCAATCAAGAAAATACAACATTGACAAATTCTATTTCAGACTCTTAAATACTGCCATATTCAACATAAGAACCAATGAACCAGTGGAAGAAATTGATGGCAACGTGTAAGATTTTCAACATTACCTTCAAATGAATGTAGAATTATGTGATTATGAAGTATATCATCAATTTTGATTGAACGTGATCGAACATATTTGGAAATGATTTGGAGGCGATGGCAATGAAAATTAATAATTTTATGTTATTACTTTTGTTTTAAAAATAGCAACATAAAGAGCTAGAAAAATATATATTATTTTGTAGATAATCAATATTTTTTCATTTTTCATAATATTAAAAAATTTTGGAAAAGTAAATTTTTTTTAAAAGTTAATAAATTATTTTTCAAAATTAATGATATAATTTTTTAAAAATAAATTTACTTATATATTGGATATATATTATAAATTATTAAAATAAATATGTGATTTGATTATAAGTTCGTATTATTATACTTTTTAGAATGTAATTTATAGTGAAAATAGTGTAATGAAAATGAGGATAATATAATGATGATAGTGACATATAATTCAATCATTGCGGATACTTAGCTTGTTTTGTTGGCATAGTGGGTTTATCTCTACCTTTCAAGATCCCAAAATATCAAACCCCAGAAAATCAGAATGGTTTGCGAGAAAACATCCAAGTCATAAGAAAAGTAATTGGCTAATAGTCTACTCATGGAAAGTAAGTCTTGTAATGTAGAAGATCATGGATTCAAATCCAGTTACTCCCTTCTCCTTTAAGAATATATATATATGTTGCTGTTGTCTTTGCGTATGATTTAGTTATGTTTGTTTTGGAGCTGTTAGTGTCATCATTATACCTAAAATACTAATATTTTGCTCTTAATCAGTTTATTTTTAATTGCACTTGAGATATCAATTTTGATCTGTAAATGCATATTGTAAGTGTATGAGGATAGTTTTTATCAAATTCCTGCTTTATTTATAATTCTTGCTAAACATGTTCTTAAATAAAATGATATTTATTTAGTTAATTTCATTTATATATATATATATATATATATATATATATAT
>CATIWR010022048.1:0-47765 GCA_949677035.1 Omphalea diandra | reverse complement strand
AACGGCAGTAGCGACCGCAATTTCATCCTGACAAGCATTTTAATGCAAAATCTGTCAAGCATGTCTCAAAGATTTGATGAGATATGATCTACAACGTCTCTTTGGTGAAGTTTGGCTATAAATACTCCACCAAACAGCCATGAAGAAGGTTGCCAAGAAATTTATTACAAGTGATTAAAGCTCTCAATCTTTGCTACTCATTTTCTTCATCTTTTTTATAAGTGTTAGGTGTGAGCATTAAACACCAAGTTGTAAGGTTTTGTGTTAGCCTGTAAAAACACTCTTAGAAAGGTTTAAGTGTGAGCCTAGTGAAACACTTGAGTGAGGTTTTGTGTTAGCCTAGAAAACACTTTATTATAAGGTTGTGTGTTAGCCATCAAAACACATGTTGTATAAGTTGGGTGTAAGCTTGAAAACACCATTGATATAGTGAAATACCCAATTGAGTGATTGGGGAGTGGACGTAGGGTCAATTTTGTCTGAACCACTATAAATTATTTGTGTCTCTATTATTCTATCTTTTTCCCTTTATCTTTGTTTTAAAATTTTTATCCATCAATTCAACCCCCCTTCTTGGTGCCTAGGGACAACACATAAGCCATCACTTTTCCATGCTTCATCAATACACAACCTACCCCCATCCTGATGCTTCAGTGTATACCACAAATCCACCATTTGTTGATGGTAATGTCAATATCAGTGTCATAGTCAATCTCTTTTTTAGTTCCTTAAAACTTTAATGAAATTGATCATCTCATTTAAATGTTACATTCTTCCATAATAATTTTGTTAATGGCGCAACAATAATGGAGAATCCTTCCACAATTCGTCTATAATAACAAACCAACCTAAGAAAACTACACACCTCTAATACATTTTAGGTGGATCCCACTCTAAAATTGCTTTCACCTTAGCTGAATTAGGTTGAACACCATGTCTAGATACAATATGCACTAAAAAAACCACTTGTTCCATCCAAAAGTCGCATTTGTTCAATTTGGCAAACGCAATATGATTCTCACATGTTGCTTGTGCTCCTAATGATTTTGTGAGTATATGAGAATGTCATCAATGAACACAATTACAAATTTGTCTAAGTAAGGTTGGAATACTTTGTTTATAAGAGTCATAAACGCAGATGGTGCATTAGTTAACTTAAGGGGAAAACAAGAAACTTATAGTGATCCTATCTAGTGCATAAAACAATTTTTAGAATATTTGGCTCAACAACCCCTAACTGCTAATAGCCAAATCTCAGATCAATTTTTGAAAATAACATTGCACCTCAAAGTTGATTAAGCAAATCATCAATTTTTACCAAGGGATATTTATTCTTTACCATTACTCGATTTAATTATTTATAATCATTACATAACTACATGCTTCCATCCTTTTTATTCACAAATGTATTAGGTCAAATGAAGCCTTTTTCCTATAACTCTTCTAACTATTTCTTTAATTCTTAGAAATCCACTACTGTCATTTGGTATGATGTAATAGATATAGGTGCCACTCCTAATAAGGTCTCAATATTAAAATCATCTTCGCTTTGTGGTGGCAAATCAAGCAAATCATCAAGAAATACTTTTACAAACTCTCTCTCATTATAAAAATGTTTATTACTATTAACCTTAGATTAGGAACACTGGTGTCCATTACACTAACTAGAAATGCATCATAACTTTTTTAATTAATTGAAATTCTTGAATACTTGAGGTCAAACAAGTGGGAACAGTTTTGTGCTCCCTAATAATTATAACTCTTTAATTACCTTGAAGATTTGATTATCAATTCTTTAGTATGACAATCTAGAAAATCCATACCTAGAATAACATCAAATTCCTTCAAATTCTTCAATATTAAATTTGCAATCAATACGACACCACACACTAGCACATGAGAATTTCTACACACTTTGTTTCTACTTATGTCATGAACATTCTCCCCACAACTACTTGAGACTCTCCTCCAATCACACCTATTATTGGGCAATCTTGGCTTATATGGTATGACAATCCATAAGTATAGTAAGTAACCCTGTTAGGTCTTTAACACTTTCCAAAATGAGTTCTTCCATGAATATTACAAATTAGGGCAACACCTTTCCTTATTATGTCAATGGGTCCTTTCCTACCCTTTGAGCCTTTAAAACCACCATAGCTACCTTTACCAGATGTTATTAATGCTAATCTATTAGGTTGGCTCTATCCTTTATCTATTTGATTATTGATACCTATTTAAAATCATGATCCACCAGATAATGTAAAACCACCCCTTTTTGTTGCCATATTGAGTTCTCCACTTCATCTTGCATAACTTTTCTTTCTTTTTTTAACCTCAATTGCATTCTTCTCTTAGATCACCTCCTTAGCTCAAATAGTTACTGCTAATTGTGTAGTATAATTAGTTGGTTTGACTGCTATTTGATCTTAATTTTAACCTATGTCCATTGTCAAACTTCTAGCACTTCAATTCCTCTGTAGCCACAAACTTTAGGGCATATGTTGAGAGTTTTAACAAATTGTACCTCATTATTCGTAATCGTTATATCATTATACTTCAATTAGAAAACTTCATCTTCTTTTTATCTAAGTATACTAATGTTGTTTACTTTTTTTTTTTTTTTTGCAAACTCCCTTAGAAAATCATCCAAGTCAATGTCATCAATTGAGTAAAGCTACCTAGAATAGTCTCCCACAAATCAAAGGCATTCTTTTAAAGCAAAGATATTGCAAACTTCAACTTTACTTTAGGATGCATTCAAGCCTATTCAAGATTCTTTCAATTCTTCTAAGCCACTCCTCAGCCTCAGTAAGATCTGTAGTGCTCTCAAAGTCAATTACCATGTACTTCTTTAATCTATCGTAATTCCTATTCATAGCAAGTCCTCCATATGCTTTTATTGCAAATCTCTACATCATTTCAATAAACTGTATGATATTTAGGTTTACACCTGTGGCTAGATTATTTGATGACATCACAAAATTCTATGCAACATAGTCAACATGCTCATGTGCATGAACAACTCAACAGACTTATCTCTAACCTTTGGGCCAATATGAACTCTATCAGGTGCATCCATACTCTTATATGCTAATGCATGTAAGATTAACACAATGCAAATATTGTATATATCACATTCATATTACACATGTCGACAAAATCATTTACCCGCTCTGATACCACTAAAATGTGACATCCCATTTACTAATCATTAAAATTCTCTCAGTCTATCCATTGTCATTAAAAGACTTGATTTCCATTATATATTTTTTTCTTACACTATGTCTCTTGCTCACAATATAGTAACTATTTACAATAAAGTATACATGACTAAACAAACTAAAATACCAATAGACTATATACTGGCCTAACCTCTAATATACTGCAAGACAGCAACTTCAAAATGTAACTGGATGCAATCTTTAGTCTACACTTTCTGAAATAAAATTTAATGCAAAAGAGTAAGCTTGCATACACAGTAAGTAAATGCATAACGATACTTCAATCTCAAATAACATAATAAACATTTAAATATTAATAACTCATCATCATATCCATGTATGAAATAAAGAGTTTTTACTCTTAAATGCCATATAGGCTATCAATATCACTGACACAGAGGCTTTCATTTTTAGTTGTCATATAGGCTATAAATATTATTGCCACATAGGCTATATATATCATTGCCACACAGGCTATCGAATGTTATTGCCACACAGGCTATTATATTTTATTGCCACACATGCTATAGATATCATTGCCACACAGGCTATCAAATGTTATTGCCACACAGACTGTGATATTTTATTGTCACACAGACTATAGATATCATTGCCACACAGGCTATTATATTTTATTGCCACACAGGCTATCGAATGTTATTACCAAATAGGATATTATATTTTATTGTCATACATGCTATAGATATCATTACCATACAGTCTATCGAATGTTGCTAACACACAAGCTATCATAGATTATTGCCACACAGGCTATAGATATCATTGTCACATAGGCTCTCGAATAGTGTTGCCAATAACATCAAGTATCAGTCTTTCAACAAATCAACTATAAATGTAACAAAGTTTCAATAATATAATGTCTAATAACAACACCCATAACTTTGGCAGCTCATATCACCACATACTCCCATTCTCAAGTCATAATTTATCAACGTCTCATGAAAATAAATAAATCAAGAGTATAACAATCTTTTCATCAATGTATTCCTCAATATCATCATATTAAACATCATTTCATTCCATTGAGTATATGTTCATGGCATTTAACCAATCACACGTATAGTACCATTAGCTATTTACTTACCTCCTCCTTCAAGCTTATTAAGTCGTGGATGGTCCTGGCTTATTCCCACTATTATCTTCAATGCCTCAAGGGCCTATTTCAATACACCAAATCAATCCAAGATGATAAAGTAAGATTTTTATCTTGTTATGCAAGTATGACATGATTCACGCAAGTGGACCTAGTGATTATACATATTTTCCTTATATGGCAACCTGAGCTTGCTATACTCTCACAGAGATAACTCCAGATATACTCATCTAAATTACTTGGTTCATTTTTCCAAACAAACTATACATATAATGATACAAAATATGGAAATTTCAAGCCAATATCCGACACACAAAAAATGTGGTGAATTTTTGAATTTTGCTTAATTGCAATGTCATCTCAGTCTTAGTAGGTCCTACATTCTTCAGTGTATCTCAAAATTTATAATTCTAATTGCAATAATAATCTACCATCAGTTACAAAACATATAAACGAACAATTTTCATGTTTTACTCATTGTCTAATTCAGTCTATAAAGTCACCAAAACAAAGGACCAATTCTCAGAGTGAGCAGGTTTGTAATATGTTGACAAATAGTCATGATGAAGGGACAATATCTCAACAACCATGTTTGATTTGGAAAAAAATATTTCACAGCCATGTAGATCAGACATAAATATACAACTTTCAATTTTGGACCATCATCAAATTTTGAATCTATGGCCATCAAATTCTTAGAAAATAGAATTAAAAGAAGGGTGAGGTTTCATTCGGGTATAGGGTCAGTCCCAATCAATGAACCATATCTCTTTCCAAACAACAAATCAATTAATACTAATTTATATGTATTTATAAGGGATATAAATCTACAAATTTCATGTTTTTCACTTTTTCAAAATCAAAACATAATTCCATCAAAATATACGAAAATGAAAAGACTGAGGTCATTTTGGTTGGTTGTGAACTAGCCCTAATGAGAGGAGCCATATCTCCTCACACACACAAAATCAAGCAAAACTGCTTCATATGAATTTATATGAGATGTCAAGCTACAACTTTCATATTTTTCACTTTCCTTAATTACTCTTCTAGGATTATGAAATAGTGGGTACAAAATTATGCTCTAACAGCAAAATCAACACAATCAGCTCTTGTTCTCTTGAATTTCAACTTCCATCCAAGAGTTCTATCTCAAATAATCCATAATTCTCACTAACCATGCATGATTAACATGTCATGAGGAGTTAATTTCATGTTAAAAGAAGATAAATTAACTTACCTAATGTCTTAGAATTAGAAAACCTTAGGATTCTTTCCTAGGCAGCTCACTCTTCTTCCTCTCATTCTTCTTCTTCTTCTTCTTCTTCTTCTTACTTTCTTTCTTTCTTCCTTATCTCTCTCTTTCTTCTGCTGTACCTCACATCTAACCCCTCAATTCTAATCCTAAGGGTTAAAAATTACACTTGTAAGCCTATTACAATAAGACAAAATCATGATGTTTCATTTCTATTGGTTTGAAGTTCACTTTTCCTCTTTTAATCCCTCTTCTTTGCTCCTTAAGCACCTTCATTTATCTGTTAATCCCTAGATGCTCCTTATACTTTTAAATAAGCTCTAAAATACCATTATTTATGATACTATAACATGCACACAACATAAGAAAATTTGCCATACAACCATACAAACATTACATATATGTTTAAGTGTCCCAAATGTAATGGTGCAAGTGTCATCGTCATGTTTCTTCAATTCACATGTCTAAAAAATTATTTATCCAATGCATATATTAAAATATAATGTAATTAAAATGCATATGATTTGGGTTGAGGATGTTACATCCTCTCTTCCTTACCAACCTTATCGTTAGACATTTTGGAAATAGTTTTTGGGCCATCAACCACCTGTTCGGAGCTTAACTTCACCTTCATCCCTAGTATCTACTATAGCTTTCATAACTCTTTCAAATTCCTGTTTCATCTTATCATCCCAAAGCTCAATTTTCACAAAGCTCTCCCAGAGTGCCATCACATCCAACTCAGTTTGTCTAATCTTAAATGACTATCCTTATGTTTCTTTAACTCCTTCCACATTCTTAATAAAGTTCACAACCATGTCCTTTATGTCCACCAAGTTGATCCTTACATAACTTATTTCAACATAAGTACTAGATCTTGGTCCACTTTTTCCCCATTTTATGTCTTCATAGGGCACCTCTAGCTCAGTTTGTAAGGCTTGCTTCTTCTCAACTAGTTTCCTAATTTCCCAAAACTACTAATCTAATATACACTACTCACAATCTTCATCAGACATCTTTCATTTATCATTCCATGACCAAATTACCTGAGGGCCATATAAGATTACAGATTAGTACTTTTCTAGTCATCGACTACCTCCAAAACCTGCTTGCCTTTCTTTTTCTTCTTCTTCTCCTTTTCATCCTCCTTATCAAAGTCTCGATAATTCAATAACTAGCCTCAATACTATCATTCCATGACCAAATTGTCTGAGGGCCATATAAGATTACAAACTAGTCCTTTACCCAGTCATCTACTGCCTCCAAATCCTGTTTGCCTTTCTTCTTATTATTTTCATCCTCCTCATCAAAGTCTTGATAATTTAATAACTAGCCTCAATAGTCTCATCTCCTTTGGTCATCACTTAGTCTATCTCATTAGCCACTTGTCCTTCTTTTATAAAGATGTTAGATAATAAGCCTCGTAAGTCTATCAATATATGTTTGCCTTGGTCCCTATAATAATCTAACCCCTTTCTAGTGGTCTATGTAGGGATGCCTAGGAATTCAAGTATGTCTGCAAAATTCTTTGCTAAACGTTAACCTAGAAAGTAGTTCATGTTCTTCATTTTGTCTACCACCTTTAGATCTACCTATTTATCAGTACTCTAGCAACTTTAAAACCCATATGATACGGGACAACTATGATCAACATCGATACTATCTCCCCTACTTTAGCACAAATTATGATTATCTCCCCTTTGTTAGGAATGTTAACTTTTTAATGCATAGTGGATGACACGCCTCCTAACGGATGACACCATGGTCTTCCCAATAGTAGTGATAAGATGATAGGAATGTCCATTATTATGAATTCTACCATAGTCTCTATAACCCCAATCTTTATCATAGTCTTGAATACCACATTGGTTGGTCTCCTATTATCATCATAAACTTAAATAATACTATTTGATGCATCTAAATCTTTCTCAAACTCTTCAAACTTATGCAGTAGCTTTAAAAGGACAAATGTTAATCTCGATCCATCATGAACTATCACATACAGAGTTCAGCTTCCCTTTACACTGGCTCTTATAAACAAAGCTAAGTTATGATATTTCCCCTCAGGAAATAAGTCCTTATTAGAAAAAATGATTTTCCCTTTGTTAGGGTCCAAAGCCACCATGTCCTTTGGGAATACCTCTTTAGAGATAACCATGCTTGACAATGCTTTACCATGGCCTCCTTATGCTTTTGAGAAGTGATGAGTAGTTCCCACGCAATGATCTAGGATGGTATCTTCTTTAACTACCTTAAAATAGGGTTTTCCTCTTTCTTTTCTTTCTCCAGTGGCCTCTACACCTCTTTCTCAACCTTAGGATCTTTAAGAGCCTCCTAGTCAAGATGTACTTCATTTTTTATCACATGGGTTACATGCTTATCTTCTTTTTCATATCACTTTCCTCCCATAATTAGATTATTCTTCCTCTTTTGACTTCCTCAATTTATTGTCTAAAATATCCTAAGGATCAATGACATAAGTAATAATTATAACCTTCATAAGGGGCATCTCCTCAAAAGCAGTCATGATAACTTCTTTAAGAATTCTAAAGCCTATCATAAAAGTACCTGGTTTCAGTAGTGGGACAGTGTGATAATAAGGAAATGAATTCCCTCTAATGCTTAGCCTTTAAAAGTTAGGTGGGACTATGGTCTTATTATCAATGAGATCCTAGATCTACTGCCTCAACTTGTAGTAATCATCTATATTATGCTTAACTCCCAAATGAAAGCATAATAAGCATTGGCATCATATGCTCTTAATAAAGGATTAAAAAGTGACCTAAGTGCTAATGGCTTTACTGCTCCTTTCTTTTATAGCCTCTTAAATGCCTTCAACAAAGGCATACCCAAATCTATAAACTGCCTCAAGGGTCTTCCTGCATTCACATTCACAGTCTTGTTCCCTTCCCCTTGAGCCTGGGGTGTCGCACTTCTCCTTTTGAAATATTATCTCTTCGATTTTGATTCTAACTCTTTGACTTGCAGGCTAGCTTCTCTAAAATCTTCAAAATTGCACACTAACATCCCTTTAATTATAGTGTTTATGCTAGGCAAGGCTCTCTTAATGATCATCTTCACCTGTTCCCTTTCAGTTGGTCTAGCAATGCCCTTAAAAGTGATATTTTTCCACCACTTTATGTAATCATTGAAACTCTCATAGTCTTCTATTTCAATGACTACAATTCTTCCAAGGTGACTTGTAGCTTTAAATTACAAGCATAGTGCTTTTGAAAAGCTTTCATCAACTCCTTATAATCTTCCTTTATTGTCTTAAGCTAGTTATAGTTTTAGGTTTTCATAGATCCCTTTAATGAAAACTCAAAAAGCTCAAGCATAGTATCTATAGGGACATTAGATGTTTTCATAAGTAACATATAAGAACATATATGGTTTTTCACATCTTGAGTTCTAATGAATTTTGGAAGCTCGAGTATTGAAAATTAGTAGGAAGCTTCTTAAGCTCGCGAGCAACTAACTCTTCAATGTTAGTGCCTTATTTTAAGGCCTTTAGTGCCTAAAGTCTTTTGAATCTTATCACAAAATTTCATAAAACTAGCTCAAAACTTTTCTTTAGTTCCACCAATTCAATTTTCAAAATTGTTTCTTTCAAAGCTTTTACCAAGATCATTATTGATGGATTTTAAATCCTCAATAAGATTTTCAATAGTAAACATGTTTTTTTAACTCTTGATCATCCTCATATAAATCACTATCAAAAGAGCAAGAACATACTTGTTTTAAAGAGCTCTCCTCCAGGTCCATGAGGCAAGATTGGTTCTTTCTCTTCTCCCTGTCCTTGGGCTCTTCTTCATACTCACTTGGTTCAAATGCACTAGAGTCATCCCAAGTGGCTTTATAGGCTTTCTTCTTCTTCTTGTCCTTCTTCTCAGCTCTGGTTTGTTGGACTAGGGTGGTTAACCCTAAGTCTTTAACCTCTTTTGATCTTGACAAAGGGGATTGATCAATTCTATTGTTTCAAATTTAGTATTGTTTTACAGTTTCTAGTTAGTCTTTACATTAGAAGTTGGATGGAGTTAAAAAATCTCCAAAGTAAGCTAGTGGATTCTAATTCGCGACTGCGAACTAGACCAATGTAGGTTGACAAATTGGATAGATGTATTCACGGGCCACTTCTCTACTGCGATCAATTCAAAGAAAGGAAAGCCAAAGTCACATACGAATTTGTGGTGTAAGTCACGCCTCAGTCGCTACTATGAATTTCAAAGTCACTCAATAAGGAATCAAGTCCACAACCACAGCTTGACAATTGTCTCAAGTAACTGTTGGAAGACAAAAATTGCGATGGGAACTTATTGGTAGCTATTGTGAATCTAAAAGAAGAAGATGAACACTTTTAGCAGACGAATTTGCGTCCTCAGTCACGACCTGTACAAGAGAAATCGCGACTGCTACTTTTGAGAGCAGGTGAAAGGCAACAACTATATTTTCCTGATAAACTAATGAGAAGTTGCCACGTGTACTAGCCGTTAGACATAAATAGGGTTTTCTGTATGGAATTTGGATTTCGCGATCGCTAACGAGTAGTAGTGACCACAAATTGGTATTGTCAAGCATTTAATGCTAAAATCTATCTAGCACACTTTGAAGATTTTATACCAATTTTATTGCAACGTCTCTTTGGTGGGTAGAGGCAATAAATATCTCACCAAATAGATGTAAATGCTAAAGAATTGATGACTATGTAACCAAACTCTTGCAATTTTACTGCTCAATCTTTTTTATTCTTTAAGTCATTATTGGGTATGAGCATAAACACCAATTGTAATAGGTTATAGTGTGAGCCTGTCAAAACACTAAGAGAGGTTATTGTGTGAGCCTGTTAAAACACAAGTGTAAAGGATGTTGTGTGAGCCTTAAAACACAAGAGTATAGGTTATTGTGTAAGCCTTCAAAACACCAGTGTAAAAGTTTGGTGTAAGCTTGAAAACACCTTTGAAAGATAGTGGAACACCTAATTTCTAAGAATTGGGGAGTGGAAATAGGGTGGTTTATACCCGAACCACTATAAATCTTGTGTTTCTTTTCTACTCATTTCCCTTCTCCCTTTTTTGTTTTAATTTTTATGCACCAATTCAACCCTCCCCCCTTCCCCCTGCCCTTTTCCCCCCTTCTTGGTGCCTAGGGCCAACATGGCTATTAGGTAGTCTACTTTCACAAGGCCAAGCCTCCCACATCCATATCATTTAATCTGTTTAAGCTTGCCTTTGCCCTTCTTCTTCAACATCCTTTTGAATTTATTTGATAAGAGGGCTATATGTTATTCATCCAGCTCTTCATCATCATGTGAGCTAAGACATTTGGAGTTAGCTTTGAGAGCTATTCCAATCTTCTTTCTATTTGCATTCTCAGATGTGGGTTAAGCTTTTCTATTTAGGTTCATCTTATAGTCAATAATATTTCCCAGTAGCTCATCAAGTGGCACGGTCTTTAAGTCTTTTAAACCTTTGAGAGAGGTGACCTTGCCAAGCCATTCCTTAGGTAGACAGCTCAAAACTTTCTTCATAAGTTCTTCATTGGTGAATGTTTTCCCAAAAGCCTTTATTTCTCCAACAATCTTAATGAACTGATCATATATTCTTGAGATTGTTTCATTAGGTTTCATAAGGAAGGTTTCATATTAAAAAATAAAGGTTTGCATATTATTTTCTTTGACTTGATTTGTTCCAGCATTTGTGATCTCTAAGGCCTCTAAGATTTCCTTACCAGTTTTCTTCATGCTTACTTATTTGTACTCACTTCTGCTTAAGGCATAAAAAAACATATGGATGGCCTTCCCATTATTAATAACTTGTTTTTTTTTTCTCTATCAAACATCTCATTAATGTCCTTCTCTATTTGAATCCCATCAGCAAGTATCTTCACTATAGTGTATGGACCTTTCTCTATAATTCTCCATGACTCAATGGATTTAAACCTGATAAAGTAGTATATCCTGTTCTTCTAATACTGATAGTCTATTCCATTAAAGAAGGGAGGTGTCACAATTGATTGTCCTTCTAGTCCATGTTTATTTTAGGCTGCCATGATCGCACACCTTTTGCAATTAAGCTTTAACAGAGGTTAGGCTTTGATACCAAATATTGGCCCTGGATGGTGATGAGGCAATCAAAGAGGGGGATGAATTGGGTTGTAAACAAAAACAAAAACACAACTAAATATTACAGAAGCAATAAACACAAATCAAACACAGATTTTTTATAATGGTTCAGCAACATGCCTACTCTACTCCATAAGTTGTCACCTAAGCCTTTCTATTCTTTTCCAGGCTTAAGAACAAAACCTTTCCCTTTTCAAGACTTAAGGACAACCTTATCTTTTCGAGCTAAGGAAGAACCTTCCCTTTTACAGACTCAAGGACAACTCTTTCCCTTGGTATTTTTCTAGGCACAATACCAACCTTTACAACCACTGGCAAGGATGAATCTAAGTAGTGTCAAATGCCTCTCAATTAGGTAGAAAATGTACTATTAGTGCTCAAGAAAACCTACTTTCAAAAAGAGTAACAAAGTAATCTCACTCTACTAAAAAATGCACGCAACACCAACAAAGATTTGCACAAACACTTACGAAAGATTCTCTAAATGTTTACAAATGTTCTTCAAAGTCTCTTCCCTTTTTCTAATCTTCAAAAATGCTCTTTATATAGCCAAACTCCAAAACTATCCATTGGAATAGTTGATATTCAGTCTAACAACTTTTCTTCAAAACTAGTCGTTATATGTGACAATGCCTATTATTTTTCATCAACCTAGGTTAAACTTACAATGGTTAATTCCAACGCCTATTCTCCATCATTCAACACACATTGGCTTTGACAACAATGCCTATTGGAGAAAGAACAATGCACGTTGTTCATTTCTAGAAAGCTTGAACTTTGTGTTGTATTTTAAAACTTTGCATAATTATTTTCCATTTTGATTGTGCAATTTTCAATACTCATTGGAAACTCCTTCAATGCCTGTTGAGAAAGTCCAATGCACATTTTGAGTTTCAGAAGCTTGAGCTCAAGCCTGGACACTTTTCCAATGTTTATTGCGAATATACAATGCCTATTGCTAGGCTAGATCAATGTCCATTGTGAAACTTCAACAACTATTGCTTGGATGCTCCTTTTAATGCATATTGAGAAGGGCCAGTACCCATTTCAAGTTACAAAAGCTTGAGCTCAAGCTTGGACACTTTTCCAATGCCAGTTGTGAATATGCAATGCCTATTGCTAGGCTAGATCAACTCCTATGCAAAACTTCAACACTTATGGTGATGTCCAATATAACTCAACCTATAGCACTTCTTTAATGTCTGTTGCAAAGGGACAATGCCCATTGTGAGGTCCAAAAGACTTTGGCAATTTATAGCTTCCAATCAATGTCCATTATTTATCCTTTAATGCTCGTTGAATGGTCCACTACCCATTTAGAGATGTTCAACACTCATTGAACTTGCACAATGCCTATTGAACTTGTTATGAACCTTTAACATTCATCGAGTCTTAGCATCACATGTTCTTCAAACATTCTCCCCCTAGCATTCACAATAATCTCCCTTTTTAGCATTTGTCGGGTCTGTTCAAATCATACAAAAACACTAAAGTACAAACATTAGAACTTCTTTTAGTTTTGTTATCATTTAAAGCACATCATTCAAAATAGAGGAGTGAGCCTAATGTCTTAAGTTCATATGTTTTCTAAACATTCTTCGCCTTAGTACAACGCATCTTATGTGATATAATGAATTGACAAGAATCAAAAAATAAGATTTTATTTAATAAACTTAATGAAAACTGAAGTAAAATTCATAAAATTTGACTTACTAGCCATTATGATATCACAACCACTGTTATAATAGTTACGTGTGACTGATCATAAAATATGCATCTTAATAGGAGCCAACTGTAATGGAGAAGGATCTAACTCTGTAGGTTTGACTGACATGGGGAAAAAGCTACAAATGCAATTGGTATTAGTGGAGCTCTAATGTTGATGGTGTCAATGGAGTTGATAAGGTGGTTGGAGCTACTCTAGTTGCAAAAGTCATATATGATGATGGAGATACAGTGATAGATGCACATATAGAGAAAGTACATACTGATGTTTATGGCAGCTCTATAACACGTTGCCTGCTGCTCATGTCATATCCTTTGCCCCCTCTCATCAAACCATCTACACCACATGGTTGATAATACATCCTATAGAACAAAATAAATTCAATAATCATGAGACAACTATAAATATATAATGTATGTAAATTGCAAAATTATATAATTATAACCATAATCAAACATTCTAAAAGATAAGCACAACTAAAGTATGTATTTATGAAAGTAGTTTACCTTTTTTCACCATTAATTTCATTCATAGCATATGTATCTAGGAGTGGGCATTTGGTTAAAACCAAACCAAACCAATAAAATTGAAAATCAAAATACTTGAAAATTATTAATCGAACTGAACCGAGATAAATTACATATTGAACCAAACCAATTTGTTTGATTCGATTTATCGGTTATGGGCTTTCTGTTTTCCTTTTAGGCTTTTTCTATTTTGTAATCAGCCAATTTTATGGTTGTTTTTGTATAATTCTGAATTTAGTGGTAATTAAATAATAATTTCATTCAAAAATTCATGCAAATATCATAGAAAAACTAAAAATCAAAAGTTTTGTACAAATTCGAAAAAACTAAATATAACAATATCATAAATTCTAAAAAACTAAACATAAAAATCCATATAAAATTCTAAAAAACTTAATATAATAATCCCATACAAAATATCATAAGAAATTCAACATAAATTCAAATACAAGGTTCCATACCTTTCACTTCATTATCACCCAGCAATAGACTTCACTTTAAATAAAAACCTATAAGTAAACCCAAAAAAATTGCAAATAAAAAAAATTTGCAAGCAAACAAAACATCCTCAAGCAAAAAAATTTGCAAATAAAACACCCTTCATCATCATTTCACTTCACTAACTTTCACTTCACTTCAAATAAAAAATCTGCAAGCAAAAACCCAAAAAAAACTTGCAACAATGAATACAAAAGTCAGCAACAAACAATACAAAAATCTACTCACAAGTCTCAATTTATCAAATCACAAATAAGAACTCAATAAATGCAAATTTGCTAACAAGTCTCACTTTTTATCAAATACAAATATGAACTCAATAATGTCCACTTGATAAAATCTACACAAAATAATAGAATTCTAAGCATTATTAAATCACAAATAAGGCTACAAAAATATGCACAAACTAAATAGAATTCTAAGCCTACAAACTAAATCACAAATAAGCCTACAAAATCTACACAAACTAAATCACAAATAAGTCTACAAAAATCTGCACTAAACTTGATTAAAATCATGTTCCAACAAAATTCTAAGTTTCTAATTAACTTCCAACAAAATTCTAAGTTTATATCTTTATAGACTATATCTTTATCATTAGAGTGTTCTTATCATCACCAAATCAGCATCATCAAAGAGCATTATATCTTTATAGTTGTCACCTAATCATATGGCTATCAATCACAAAGTAAACTCACCTAAACACAAACGTTATAAATCACATTGATAATTAAAAAAAAGAGCAAAAATATGATAAAAAAAACAAAGAATTGTTATTGAAGTTAAGAATGAACATTAAATAAAAAGTAGTTTGTCACCTTTAATTATTATCATCATCAAGGATATTTTCATTGCTACCACATAAATCTCCACTTTCAGAATCTAAGAAATAGGAAAATAAAATATAAAAGTCACATGCAAAATATACCCTTATATAAAAATAAAAGCATTTATATAAGTAGATATTTTTAGCATACCATTTTCAATCTTCTTAAGATTTGTTATACCTTCTTCAATAGACATGGGTTCATACAGTGATCATAGCCAATCTTATGTACAAATAAGAGATTGAACTATTTAGGGAGTTAGAGAGCTTTTAAATGCATTAAGAACTCTTCCTCCAGTACTAAAAGCACACTATGAAGCAACTATAAAGATAGGGATGGCCAATATGTTTCGAGCTAATATCGAGAGAATAGGAAACCTATTGTAATTAAGTTTCCACCACTTCAATATATCAAACTGCTTAATATCTTTAACCATCACCACTTTCTTACTCAAAAAAATATCTTATATATATAAGTTGCATCCCCACTCTTTATTTTTTGCTTCTTGAACTATCACCTAAATGAAACTTAGATTTTTTAGATGCTCCAATTTGAGTTGTTTCTTATGAATTTGAACTCTGAGAGTTCTCAGTCACATTCATATTTTGAGGCTGCAATTGCCTTTTATACTTTTCAAACAACTCAAATAAGATACCCTTAATTTTCTTTGCCAACTCCAATTCTTTGACATTCTCATACATTTTAACAGGTGGAAATTCCATAAACTACAACTTCTAACATGGGTCAAGAACAATCCCAACACTAGGCGTAGGCCATTAAGGCCTGCGCTGAAGGCCCCCAAATTTTTTTAAAAAAATAAAGTGAAATTATTATAAAAAGGATTATATTTTTTCCTTTTGCCTAGTTTAAAGGGCCCAATGCAGAAAAAATAGTCTAATTTATTTTAAAATTTTTATTTTTAATAAAGAAAAGGTCTAAAATTTTCTTTTACCTTGGTCTTCATACTTATTAGGTCGGCTCTAGTCAAGAACAACTGTCACAAATATAAGTTTATTCATCTTACCTGGATCTCCCCAATATTTATCAAACTTGCTTTTCATTTTTCACCCATGGATTTCACATCAAAATCATTGTTGTCTTGCCACTCCTTAAGTAGGACCTGAATTGTACTAATCTCATTGAAAAAATAATTAGATGTGACATATAATGAGCTAGAAATCTTTAAAGCGAGATCATAAAAACTTGATAATAAATCTACCATTCTCCTCACTTTTTGCCAATCTAAGAAATCAGGCACCCCACTAGTCCCATCTTCTTTGGAAAAGATTGATAGAAAAAAATGGATCTTGATTTACAAATCTCTCAAATGTCATTGCAAATTTTTTTGCTACATTTAGCATTAAATAAGTGGAATTCCACCTAGTAGAAACAACTAAACAAAGTGAGCTCTTACATTCAATTTTCTCAAATTCACAACATTCTTTGAATTTTTTTTAATCTAACAGGAGATTGTCTCACATATCTCACTGCTTTTCACGCCCTCCTAACTAATGTGCTCATATCCTTTAAGCCATCCATAACTACTAAGTTAATTATATGAGCAACACACCTTATGTGAATGAAATCATCCTTAGCAATACAAGCCCCCTAACTAACTAACTTCCTCTTCAAATATCCTATGGAACATCATTTAAACTAACATTATCAACAGTAATTGTAAACAACTTATCAATGCCCCATTCAAATAAGCAAGTCTCAATATCTATGCCAATTAACTAACCTTTATGGCTAATGATTGGAATGAAATTAAGAATTTTCTTATTCAAATTCCAATCACTATCAATATGGTGAGTAGCGATAACCATGTAATTAATTCTTTGCAATGAAGACCATGTGTTTGTAGTAAGACAAACCCTTTGATTAGACTTCTTTAAAAATTTTCTCCATTTTGGTTTGTCATCTAGGTATAATTGGTAACAATCCTGAGTACTTGTCCGTCAAGATGGTAGTTGGAACCTAGGATGCAATGCACCCATAAATTTTCTAAACTCTTTCTTTTCAACAAACTTAAATGGAAGCTCATCAACAATGACCATTTCAACTAAACATTTCCTTATGTAATCTTCATCAAGCTTCCAAGTACTTAAAGTACCTAGTCTTTCACCCTCCCCCTATGACAAAGTGATGTTGGTTGCAAAGATAGTTGTGTTTGACATGTAAACACACTATATGGGTTCTTTTTACATACCTTCATGTTATGTTTGAGAGAACTGGTGCCATTCTTTTTCAGATCACTACAAAAGTCCTTACCACAAAACCTTACTTTTTGCTCACCTTCAATGTCTAAAAATTTTGTGAAGTGATCCCACAATTTAACCCTTGGTGTCATGACTTTTCTCTTAACTCTATAATTCATACTCATTAGTTTGAGTTGATTGTGTAGGAGGTATAAAATTTGCTTCTACTGTTTTGGCTGTAGTTGTGTTAAGTGGTTCTTATGACATCTACAAAATAAGAAGGATAATTAAACTCATCGAGTAATAAATTTATAAAAAATAGAAAGTTAATAATTAATTAAATTTACAAAATAAAAACTAAAATACATCAAGTGAATATTGAAATACCACAAACAAGCACTACAAAGATACTAAATAAACATTGAAATACATTAAAGAAACACTAAAATACAATCAACAAACACTAAACAAAGACTGAAATACAATAAATAAATACTGAAATACCCCAAATAAATACTAAATATCACAAATAAATACTGAAAAACACTAAACAAAGACTTTTATAATTAAGTTTTGATTCTTTAGGTTATGTCTCAGAATATTGCATGTTTTAGAATCATGTCTCAGAGTTTTGTTTTAGTACAACAAACAAACACCTAGAATTTTGCATGTTTTTTCTGATAAACTAAGGATACACCATAATCTTACAACTTCCTCCCATTTCATACATTATCAATATACATAAAACCATACATTTAGATAATGCAAAACATGAGTGGAATCAGTTAATGGTCAATAAGGAATATTCATAATCGAATTTCAGGTAAAATCAAACATGAAAAGTATATTTCTTATTCAATATTCTTTAACTGGTAGACAAAGTTGAACACATAATTTTCTAGAAGCAATTATTATAGGGTAAAAATGCACATATAGGTTCTATCTCACTAAGTTAAGAATTCTTGAAGTCAATTTTAATTTAGAAATAGACCAATCATCTCAATAGCCATTTCAGTATTTAGATTTTGTAAGAAACCATTCATAATGGATGTTAGACTAGAGAGCTATATTATTATAATTAATATTTAATTTATATAATAAAGATAAATTAGAGTGTTAAACAAAAATTAACTTTAAAGAAAATATGTATATAAATTATCCTCAATTTTGTTAAGTGTGGTATGAATAGGGACAGGAACATAATTGACTAATCATGATTCTATGCTAATAGAATAAAATTTGAAGTTCTATAATTAAAAAATTGACTAATTAGGATTAGGAGTGTAAATTATTCAGAATATCATATCAATTTGATGTTGTTAGTGCAATTATTTTCCTCGGTCCATGCATAGATTCAGTTGAAATAGTTATTGCATGGTCAAATTCCAATGTGTATCAATCGTGATTGCAGATTTCATCCATCATTTATTTTTAGGAAAATAATATAAGCAAACTATATTACATGTATGTATGAAGATGGCAACAGAAGAAAAAGAAGGTGAATGAATAAATCATATAATATACACACCTTATGAAAGTGGCTTCACACCAATTAACTTGAGTCTCAAAGTGAAGAAGACAATAGAAGAAGAAGAATAAGAAGAAGGAACTGAATAAGATTGTAACATCCCTATCCACATCCATTGGCATTATCACATGAATATATTCATTGCAATAAATGATATGAAATCCCATATGAACATATGCATTGGATAAATGATCATTTAGTCATGCGATTTGTAGAAGCATGACAATAACACTTGCACCGTTACAGTTGGGACACTTGAACATATATGTAGTGTTTGTATAGTTGCATGGCAAATTGTCTTATATTGTGTGCATATTATAGCATCATAAATAATGGTGTTATAGAACTTATTTAAGAGTATAAGGAGTATTTAGGAATTGAGAGATGGGTGAAGGTGCTTAAGGAGTGAAGAAGAGGGACTAAAAGAGAAAAAGTCAATTTCCAACCAATGGAAATAAAGCAGCATGATTTTATATTGTTATAATAAGTTTATATCTGATAATTAGGGTCAGAAATGTGGGGTAATTGATGAGGTATGGAAGAAAGAGAGTGAGAGAGAGAGCTAAGGAAGAAAGAAATAAGAAGAAGAATAAGAAAAAGAAAGGGAGAAGAGTGAGCTGCCTAAGGTTTTCTAATTTTGGGATAATAGGTAAGTTAATTTATCTTCTTCTCACCTGAAATTAACCTCTCATTACATGTTAATCATGCATGGCTAGTGAGAATTATGGAGTAATTGAGGTAGAGCTCTTGGATGGAAGTTGAATCCAAGAGAACTAGAGCTGTTTGTGTTGTATTATACTGTTAGAGCAAGATTTTGTACCCATGATTTCATAACCCTAGAAGAGGAATTAGTTAAAGTACAAAATATGCAAATTGTAGCTTTATGTCTCATACAAATACCTATGAAACGGTTTTTCTTAATTTTACGTGTGTGAGGAGATATGAGTCCTTCAGTAAGACTAGGTCAAATTCAAACTGAGATTATCTCAGTCTTATGTTTTCTTATATTTTGATGGCCTTATGTTCTGATTTTGACAAAGTGTAAAACATAAAATTTGTATGGTTATGTCCTCTCTAAATACCTATAAATCATTTTTGATTGATTTATTGTGTGGAAAGAGATATGGCTCATTGATTGGGACTGACTCTGTACCGAGATGAAACCTCACATTTCTTTTGAATCTATTTTCCAAGAATTTGATGGCCATTGATTCAGAATTTAATAATAGTCTAAACTTGAAAGTTGTATATTTATATCTTATATATATGCTTGTGAAATATTGTTGCCAAATCCAGCATGGTTGTTGAGATATGGTCCCTTCATCATGACTAGTTGTCATCATGTTACAAACCTACTTACCCTGAGATTTTGTCCTTTGTTTTAGTGACTTTATAGACTGAATTAGACAAAAAGTAAAACATGAAAAATGTTCCTTCATATGTTTTGTAACTGGTGGTAGATTATTATTGCAATTGAATTTGTACAATTTGAGATATACCTAAAAGTGTAAGACCTACTCAAACTAAGATGACACTACAATAGGGACAAATTTTAAAATATACCACATTTTCTATGTGTCTGATATTGGCTTGAAATTTGAATATGTTGTATCATTATGTGTTCCATTTATTTGAAAAAAAGAATCAAGTAATTAGAATGAGTATATCTAGAGTTATTACTATGAGAGTATAGCAAGCTCAGGCTGCCATATAAGAAAAATATGCATAAATACTAGGTCTACTTGCATGAATCATGTCATAATTACATAACAAAATGAAAATCTTTCTTTATAACCATGAATTGAATTGGTGTATTGAAATATGTCCTCAAAACATTGAGGATAATAGTGGGAATAAGTCGGGACCATCCACGGCTAAATAAGCTTGAAGGATGAGGTAAGTAAATAGCTAACGGTACTATATGTATGATTGGTTAAATACCATGAACTTATATTCAATGGAATGAAATGTTGTTTAATGTGATGATATTGTGGAATACATAGATGAAAAATTGTTATACTCTTGATTTATTTATTTTCATGAGATGTTGATAATAATATTTAATAGCCTATGTGGGGATAATATTTAATAGCTTGTGTGGCAAGGAGATGATAGCTTATGTGGCAAAGAGATGATAGCCTGTGTGCCAATGATAAAACAACCTATGTGGCATAGTCTGTGTGGCAATGATATGATAGCCTGTGTGGCAATGATAAAACAACCTTTGTGGCAATGATAAAACAACTTGTGTGGCAATGATAAAACAACTTGTGTGGCAATGATAAAATAGCTTGTGTGGCAATGATATAATTGCCTGTGTGGCAATGATAAAGCAGCCTGTGTGGCAATGATATAATAGCCTGTGTGGCAATGATATGATAGCCTGTGTGGCAATGATAAAACATCCTGTATGGAAATGATAAAACAACCTATATGGCATAGCCTGTGTGGCAATGATATAATAGTTTGTGTGGCAATGATATGATAACCAGTGTGGCAAGAAGATGATAGCCTGTGTGGCAATGATAAAACAGCCTATGTGGCATAGCCTGTGTGGCAATGATATAATAGCTTGTGTGACAATGATAAAATAGCTTATGTGTCAATGATATAATAGCCTGTGTGGCAATGATATAATAGCTTATGTGGCAATGATATAATAGCATGTGTGGCAAGAACATTTGATAACCTATGTGGCAATGATATAATAGCCTGCTTGGCAAGAACATTTAATAGCTTGTGTGGCAATGATATAATAGTCTTTGTGGCAAGAACATTTGATAGCCTATGTGGCAATGATATAATAGCCTGTTTGGCAAGAACATTTGATAACCTGTGTGGCAATGATATAATAGTATATGTGGCAATAACATTTGATAGCCTGTGTGGCAATAAAATATAATAGCATGTATGGCAATAGCATTTGATAGTCTGTGTGGCAATGAAATCTATAACCTGTGTGGTAATAATATATATAGCCCATGTGGCAACTAAAAATGAAGGCCTTTGTGGCAGTGATATCTATAGCCTATGTGGCATAAATTTTTGACAGCATGTGTGGCAATAACCTTTCACAGCTTATGTGGCATTTAAGAGTAAAGACTATTTATTTCTTACATAGATATGATGGTGAGTTATTTATGTTTAAATGTTGTTATGTTATTTGTGTAATAACCTTTGATAGCCTATGTGGCATTTAAGAGGAAAAACTCTTTATTTCGTATATGGATATGATGATGAGTTATTTATGTTCAAATATTGTTAGTTATTTGAGATTGAAGTATCATTATGCATTTACTTACTGAGTATGCAAACTCATTCTTTTGTATGAAATCTTATTTCAGGAAGAGTAGACTAAAGATTGCATCTAGTATACTTTTCGAAGTCGTTGTCTAGCAGTGGAAGAGAGGTTGGGCCAGTATGTAGTCAATTAGTATTTTAGTTTGTTTATTCATGTATGTTTTGTTGTAAATAGTTACTAAGTGGTGAACAACAGACATAGTGAAAAAAAAAACATTTTTAATCAGGTCTTTTAAATGACAATGGATAGACTTAGAGAGAAAATTAAATGATTATTAATTGGGGTGTCACATTCCAAATTTTAAACATAACAATACAATTTATTTTTATAGACATTATCTTTTCTTTTTCTCAATTCCTACTTTTTTTGTTTGGTTGACGCTTTATGAGCCGAAATACCATTAGAGTTGATGGTATTTACCTATATAGTCATGTACTTGATTAATGACTTTATTACATGTATATAAAAACCCAATTAATCCCGATTAATTAGTTTGTTCTTTAATTTATGGATGCTGATAGTACTTGGCAACAAAACTCAAAATTACTAAATTTGTTCTTGAATATTCTTGGGGATAAAAGGTTACCAAATTGAAAAAGAAAAGGTGTTCTGATTGTTGCAACATTTGCTAATCTTGGGTAGTGGTTATTCACACTAGAGCTTTTGGATTGCTTTAAACTAGTTTGGGAAACATAATACATGATATTGATCGTTACGAATATATAATAAGATGTGATATTAGATCTGAGGGGTTGTTTGATAATCATTAAAGCACTTAAAATTAAAATATGCAAAACTTATTTTTAAAAAAATTGTTTGATAATATTTTTTTAAGTTCTTAATATTTTAAGTGTGTTTGATAATATTTTTTTATTAAGCACTTAATTTCAAAAAAATCACTTAATTTGATAAGTAGACAATTTTCACTTAATGAATTAAGTAATAAAATAATTTAATATTTGATATATTCATTCATTATCTCAATCCTTTTCTATTTATAAGAATATAATTAATAAATTTGAAAATATTTTAAATCAAAATTTGTTATAAATATATAGTTATATTATCTTATATTTATCTCTTAGATTTTATTTCTTTTTTAAAAATTTGATATTATTCAATGATCATTCAGTTCTTAAAATTTTAATATTAAATTTATTCAGTTCTTAAATTTTTAGTACTAAAATTATTTAGCACATAATTTTCAATTTTACCAAACAACACCTTCATTTTTTTATTAAGTTTATTGTCTATATTTGAAGAGGTTGGACAAGACAGTAGTCATTAATAATATTTTTGAGAGTAACTTTTGTATGTTTATATGTATTTACTCAGTTTATTGTTTACAATATTGATTAACTTTCTTCCACTACCACTTTGATAGTATAAGAGAGCAACTCTAATATTTGCGTCTTAAATTTGAAAGCTTTATAAACCTTTAATTTAAATATAAATAGATCTTTTAAAATTATTAAATGGGTATTGGAGATATGATTTTGTTTATTTTAAATGGAATTGGAAATGATTTTTTTTGAAAATTTTCTTTTATTTTTCTTTATTTCTTTATAAGAGAAAAAGAATAGAGAGGAAGATGGAGAGAAGAGTAATTAGGATGAGTTAGTATGTTAGTATAGATTACGACATATTAGAAATGACAAATGGGTTGAATTAGGTCATTTAGAATTGAGTCATTTTTGGATCATAACGGTATTTTCAGATTAGGTCACTTGGGTTTAGAGTATATATATATATATATATATATATAGAAAAAAGAATTAAGTCCTCTGGATAAATGTAACTAGAGTTATTACATGAGAGTTTAGCAAGGTTGGTTTATCATACAAGAATAATAAGCATAAATACTAAACGCATTTGCATGAAAAATGACCATAGTTGCATATCAAGTATGCAAATTCATTTTCACACATTTGTAATCATTCACACACACATATATATATATACATACACACATAAATACACACACACACACACACACACATATATATATACAAACCTACTCAAATGTTTTTTTGTCATCAAAAGTGAGTATGAGTTATAATTGGATTCTATTGTGCATAAGTGTGATTGAATTGTGATATATACATGTGAATACAAGTCAATGAGAACTATATAATTGTAATGATTACATGTTATGCCATTATGATGAATACTTGCATATGCAACTAAAAGGATATTATAACTAACTTGTCTAACACTTGCAAATCACTTGGCAAAGGGATCAATATGCTCTATCATGGCAAATGTTACTAATCAAATTAGATAATATGAATCACATGTTATATGATGGCTGACAAAATTAAATATCACTTTATTCACATGAATTCCGAGAGTAGTGTTTGTCTTGCAAGGTCATAACAAAGTCAAAATAAAATATTACTTTAACACTTCCATAAGTCAATTATTGTTTTGCATCTTAATAATAATTGACTATTTGATTATGGCATTAGAATTTGATTATTAGTTTTATTCATTGAGTCATGACTCACTAAATTGTGATTTTTTTTAAGAAAGTGAAGCATATAGTGTAGGCATTTTGAAACACAAAGCTTTGGATATATATACATAAAGTGCATATCATTAGTTGAATTTTCATATTCTCTCTCTTTGTGTTATGTCCATATATCTAGATAGGAATCAATTTATAGTAATTTATATTAAATGGGATTTATTTAAAATACATGTACAATAAAGAAGTTATCAACATGCCCTTTTTGGTTGTATATGAATGATAAGTTTACCTTTATACATATAAATATTTGAATATGAATTCTATTATACAAATAAATATTTGAATATGAGTGCTATGTTTAATAAATGAAAATGGGTGTTACAATCCAAGTTGGCCATTTAACCTAAATTGTGTTCTCCTAGTCTAACATATTAGCTTAGCACTTCTTTAAGTCTAATGGGTACTCAGTATGGTTTAGTTATTATATGGTCTAAACTTTGAGTGTTAATAATCTATGATTACATTGAAGAATTGACTTTTTCATTATAGTATTATATGTGAAACCATGACACTTGTAAAGTTCCATATAAGTTCGTATTTGTTACATAAAGGTTTCTCATTAGGAACTTTTTTGTAGGTTTGTTGAGAATTTAGAGATTGTCATAATTAGGAAATATGTGAAAATTTTATGGGTTACTAAATAATACCAAACATTTATTATTTTATTCTCTTAAAGCCATGTCAATATGTGTTCACTCTCCCACTAGGCTTCAGTCCTTCTAATTTCATTCAACATCTTCTATAACATAATGATTCATTTGACCTAATCCAAATTGTGGTTCATATGTTTTAGCAAATGTCAAAAGCTAGAAATTTCATTTATTTCAAGATAAGAGCAAGTCTCTTAAGAAAATATTCTAGAGAACATTATAATATTAAAACTTTTTAGCATTATATGCGCAATAGTGAAAAAAGGTTACAGTTATAAGATTAAAAAATATATATATTGATAAACAACATATTTAATGGACCTGTCCAACCTAAAACTTCATAAGCTTTAACTTTAATAATGATATGGATAAGCACCTTATGCATACTCAAAAGTTATGTTTTAGAAAGACTATGATCTTATTGTGTCAAATCTAGGTACTAATTATGGTTTCTTTCTTTCATAGGACTATTATGATTTTTATGCTTATGCGATAGGGATTCAATTATGCAACATATGATTTAACTAGATAGGCCTTTAGTTGTATGTGATATTTTGTTTGCTTAAGTGAATTGACTTAAAGATAATGTTTTTAATGTAAAAGCTGCTCACTTATATTTTCTTCAATATAAATATCTTTTTGGCAAAAAAATAATTATAAGTCTACAATGAGATCTTTATAATTTCACATTATAAATGTAAAATATAGGTTTTTTTTTGTAAAACTACAATGTATAATTAGTTAAGAATCTGGTGTTTTTTTTTTTTATACTCGCAATAATAAGAGCATGGTTAGATTGTTGTAATTTTAACTAGGTTATAATAGGATACAATTATTAGTTTTAGTAGGACCAATAATAGTACAAAGGTTGTGCTTATAGTGCAGAACAAAGATTGTTATAGTTCTTAAATTTGTTCTACCTTTAAATAATAGGATAATTTCAAATCATTATTCAAAGGCAAAACAAAGGTTGTTATAGTTCTTAAATTTGAAAGACCATGTATTAATTAAAACCAACAAAACAAAGAAAGTTAGTCATTGGTGATAATTAACATTTGACTAATTCAAGTAATAACTTTCACTCATACATGCATATATAGAATTAAGTAATGATAAAATCACTTAATTTGTTATAACAAAAAAACCAAAGATTCCACATCCTAAAAAAAGTTAACAATCATGACTTGGAAAATAATTGCCCAAAAAAACTTAACAATCATGATTTGGAAAACAATTGCCCAAAAATAATCATTTACTTTTATTGTCCTTAAGAACTCTATTTAAAGACTCAAAGAATGAGAAAGTATTTGAAGTGATTTTGAAATTTTTTTTTAAAAAAAGTTTCAAAATCATTAATGCTTCATTAGCCTAGATTATAATTGCAAATATTTCTATCAATAGTTTAATTATTATCAACCTTACTATTACAAACATCATTATCGTGATGACTATCTCTAAAAGACAAAACATAAAATATATTTTCTGCATCACTCTCCTTTTATCATTGTCTACCCTTTCAATGGCAGAGTCTTCTCTTATGAAACAAATTATAGATTTCATCTTACCAACAATAAAGGTGAGAATTACAAATAATGCAAGCTATAAAGTGCCCATTATGTGTGCAGATAAAAGGTATAATCAAGGTCTTATGATGTTACGACCTGGCCAACAAATATCATGGCAGTTCTATGATATAATGTTCCCACTATCTTGGTGTTATGTTCATCTAAATGATAGTAACCATGGCGTGTTTTGGGCATATCAAGTGAGATTGCAATGTAATCAATGCAATTGGATTATTCAAGATGATGGTTTATTTCTTCTCAAAGAAAATGGATTTCCGCCAGAATCTCATTTATTATTCCTTGATGGAGAGTATTTTTAAATAGTATTCTTTTTTTTCTTTTAAGCACTGAGCTTTAATTGTCTATAGAAAATAAGTCATTTATAAGAAAATGATATTGCATTTTTTTATTATTGATTTCATGAAAGCTCCACAAAAAGATGTAAAAGACAGAGATAAATAATAATTTATGTTATGAATATCACTCTTAATTAAAGTTGAATTCTAATAGTAAAAAGGAAGAAAATGACATGAAATTTTTATAAAAATGTGGCTTTACATTAATAATTTATAAAATTTGCTACATATCTCCTAGACATTAAAAATTTTGGGCCATATTATATTATAAACTGATTTTTTGTGCATCAATGAGGCCATTTATACCAGAGTACAAATTTATATGAATTATTATATGGCCTTAGATGATAAGGTCAATTAGCAAGTTTAATAGCAAATATAATTATAACTAGTCCAAGGATAAGTTACAAAAATAATCACTAAACTATTCCCCTACATTTTATTAAGTAACATATTTTATATCTCTTAATTTTGTTTTTAGCCAAGTTAATAATTCCAATTGATTTTGAAATAACCGATGAGGAAGTCATAAACTAAATTTTTATTTTAAAAATAATTTTTTTTATCATATTTAACACATTAAGGCTTGCCAAATATTCTTAATTAGCATCTAAGTCATACATAACCAAAAAAATAGCTCTTACAGTTTCTTCTTTTTCACTTTATAACTTTAAGAATAATAAAAAAGAGAAAAAAAAAAAAACAAAATGGAGAACCAATAGATCCTTGTAAAGAGAAAGCAAGCAACATAGAAAGAAAAAAATATATAGAGAAAAAGATCATAAGAGTGGTTGGAAGGGATAATGCAAAATTGTCAGTCTAGTGAAATGGCAATAATGTCTGAACCACAATAATGACAATAAAAAAAGTGTGACAATCATAAATTTTTCAAAGTTTTATCTCTTTTATGTAATAACATTTTCTTAAACATAAGAGAATTAATTAATTTTCAAAACATGATTTAATCATATTGTAGACATGAAAATTTTAAATTATTAAAATATATATTTTGGTCTTAATTGGATTTAATTAAATTTATTTGAAATTAAATTAAATTATTATTATTGACCAATCAAATTATTTGATATATTCTAGTTTAATTATATTCAAATTAAATTGATTATATCTAATTAAATTATTTAAGGCCCATATGTATGGCCAATCAAAGTAAGCCACACAACATAAATGATGTAGTAAGAACCAACAATCATGAACCAAGTGAACCGATCAAAGAGTTTTATTGATAGAACAATTTGAGATAAGATCAATTTTATCTCTTAAGTCTTATAGATAAAGTGCAAGACTTCTCCCAAGACCTTTATAAATAGAGGAGCTCTTACACTTCTGGGGGATCATCTGCAAAAGGCATCACTCTGCAAGTGAAAGCCTCTAAGTCTTCCAAGTCATCCAAGTCTCCAAGCAAGTTTCGTAAGGCACAAAATTTATGTGTACAAATTTTTGGCATGCCTAGTGGGATAGTCTCTACCTCTCATCTCTTCTCTTCAAAGTGCAAATCAACTCTCTCAACATGCAATCCAACTTGGTTTCTCCAAAAATGAAGAACACCACCTACAAGACTACTCAATTAAAGGCTTTAACTACTTTCATTATAAAATCAACCACTGATGTCAACCCTAGTACTGGTTTCAATACTGAACTTATTGTTGACGTTTATGCGCAATTAGTCCATCTTCTTCAAGAATCCTTTATCCCTTTGCAATTACTGGGGGCAATTGAAAGTGATTTGTCCCTTATCACTTCATTTCCAAAAGGGCTAACTTTGGCATGATGTTTGTCTATACTAGTGACAGATCTATTTCAACCTCTCCTTATCAACCATTAAATGGTGTCATGATGGCAAAGATTACAAGCACATCAATTATGGAAGAACAATAACCAATCTAAGAAATATGGTGGAAAATCTTACTAATGCAAATGTTAAAAAGGAAGTTTAAATTACATCTTTATCAATAAAGTTCAAAATCAAAATCGACAAGCCCTTACCTATTAAAATCTTACAGTAACCTCAAGGGGTTGTTAAAACTATTACTGCTTTAAAGGTTATAAAGACCATTCAGTTGGCTGTTAGTGGCTTTATTTATGTTGTTGAGTTGAAAGAACTAAAAAAAAAAGGCTATCAAAGATTAAGTCTATAGTACGATTCAACCTTCCTACACTTATGCCAAGCCATATACCCAAAGGATTGATAGGTTGTAAATGCCTAAGTCTTATTAGCCACCAAAATTTAAATATTTTAACAGCAAAGGAAATACTCGACAACATATTGCTCATTTTATTGAAACATGTAATAATGATGTAATGTATAAAGATATTCTCATTAAACAATTTGTTTAATCACTCAAAGGGAATGCGTTTGATTGGCACATAGATTTGAAGTCAAGCTCTATTTGATAGTTTAGAACGATTGGAGTGTGAGTTCCTAAATCACTTCTATAACACTAGGCGCATTATGAGCATGGTCAAACTCACTACTACTCATCAATACAAGAATGAGCCAGTTATTGACTATATAGAGGAATGTGAGCCTTAATTTCAAAGATAAACTTTTTGAAGCTTATGGAATTGATGTGTATATCAAAGGCATGCATTAGGACTTTACTATATTCTTCAAGAAATTAAGCCTCAGTCTTTTAAAGAGCTAGCCACTTAGGATCATGATATGGAGCTGAGTATTACAGATCTCATAAATCAAAATATGCCAGTATAAGAACCCAAAAAGGGTAAACAAAAAAAAAAGGCACAAAAGGCCACCAAGCCGGTGTCCAAATTTAAATCTATGGCTATAACTTTAGTTTGGTAAAAATAAACATTAAATCTACAAAGAAGTCAAATGTTCAACTTACTCTTATCCAACGTAAGAAGCGAAAGAAAACATCTTTGAAAGAAAGACAGGAGAAGTAATACCCTTTTTCCTAATTATGATGTATCCACCATGTTGGACGATTTACTCTAGGTGCATCTCATTGAACTTTCTAAGATGAAGCATCTTGAGGAGGCCAACCGTACTAATGATCCAAACTATTGTAAGTACCATCGATTGATCAATCATCTAGAAGAAAAATGCTTTGTCTTAAAGGATAAGATTATAAACCTTCAAAATAGAGGTGAAATTACTTTTAAGGATGGGAAAGCTAGTGTAATATGGCTTTTACCTTAATGTCTAGTCCTTGCTCACCTTTGATGACATCCATAATCAACTTCGTGTCCTTTGATCTGGCCAAAATCAAAATGCCTACTCTTAAAGAGAATGTCGAAGGTTTAACTAGGAGCATCACCCTGAGCATAAAAGCCCAAGAGGTTGAGTTTGATGATGAAGGGTATACTGTATAAACTCAAAAAATGAGTTAAAAGAAGCACACTTCTAAAGAATATCCTCATCCTAAACGAGCCATAGTATTGAAGAAGTGAAAAAAAAAAAATCTATAACTCCAAAATTGAAAAGAATAAGAAGGCATAGAAAAAGCTATTAGATCTTCTCCGAGTGATGACCTTCTTTATCATAAGCTTAGGATGCTAATCACATTAGCTGATTTCATGCCCGAACAATTTACGGAAGAGTCTTGTCATAAAATCAAAAGGGATGAGGAATTAGATGGTGAGTTAGAGGATGGGAAGATAATAATGAGTAGCCCTGACGTTCTTTATGTATATACTTAAAAGATCAGTTTACAAATGATGATCTTTTACTTTGTTCCATATTTCATAATCAACCATTTTTTGTCATAGGGTACATTTAAGAGAAAAAGGTTAATCAAATCCTGGTGGATGAAGGATCAACTATTAGCATTTTACCAATTAAAACTATAAAAAGAACTTACCCAAGGTATGGATGAACTCTCTCGAAGTAGATTAATGATTCAAGATTTTAATAAAGGTGAACAAAGGGCCATCGATAAAATCTAACTTAATCTGCTTATTAATTTAATAAAGGCGAACAAAGGGCCATCGATAAAATCTAACTTAATCTGCTTATTGATGATATGGAGTCAAATGCTATGTTTCATGTTATTGTGCAAAGATAAGTTATAATATGTTATTAAATGCCCCTGGATTCATCATCATGTTGTTGTTTCGTCTATACTCTATCACTACTTTAAATATCTCAAAGATGGACAAGTGAAAAGGATTGTGGTAGATTCCAACCCTTTTACTATCTCAAAATCATATTTTATTGATGCAAAGTTTTACTTTTCATACATTATAGAAGAAGTACAATTTGGTCCTGACCCAACTTAAGAGAAAAATGAATCATCAAATAAAAGAGATGACCAAAAAGGAACTAAGAAGGATCAGTTATCATTGTCCAAAAATGAAGAGAAAAAAATATTTCCCTACATACTCAAGTAATTCTAAGAAAAATTCTTAAATACTTTACTATATTTCTGTATCCAACAGGAAATAGGGTTAAACATCTTTTCAAGCCAAAATAGAGGATATCACTCAAGGTTTAAAGGACATGACACTCTTTGTCACTAACCTTAATGTTCCTAAGATTTCAAAATGCCCATTAAAGTGATTTGTGATGCCTACATAAGGACCAAAAGTTGAACATAGAGATCTCCCTTCTAAACGTACAAATGGTTTTGATCCAAATGCTTACAAGTTGTTAACCAAGTCAGATATGGAAAAAAAAAAAAAAAGCTTATAAGCTCTCAAGGGATTCAAAAGATAGTAATGAAGAAATCGAGATAGCTACTAGAAGGATACACAAAGTGTGGAGAGAAAAGGTACCACTGCTCAAACCTCTAATGTTGGTCTTGGCTATGAATCCTCAACTCCATTATGCATAAAAGTTCATATAAAGAACTATATATATATATATATATATTACTATAGAGAGAGATGAAGGGAATCAAAATAATTCATCCAAACCTTAAGTTTTTGATAGATTTGAAGCACCTTTAAATTGTGTTTTTGTATTTGATCATATTAGGATGCAAGAGAAAGAGACATCTATGGTGAGGAAGATTCATATATAAGCAAGGCTTGGGGTCTCAAAAGCCAAAAAGGTAAAAAATAAAAGGAACAAGTGCCTTATTGATTTGATTGATTTAAAAAATATACATAACCAATTTCCTTCCAAAATGAAGCGAAGGACTGAATGGGTGGTAAAAATTAGAGAATCATTGATAGCGCAACAACAAATAGTAGTGATCACTAATCCATTTGATAATGAACGAGAAGGGAAGTAATGAGAGAGTATTATCTCACTATAGAAGATATTGATCAAGATGAGCCATTAATGGAAGAAAATGTAAAGAGTCCCTACCTACTTTCAAAGAGGGAAATAAGGCTACAGTGAATGAACTAAAACAAATCAATTTTAGAACACAAGAAGATCCATGACCTATCTTTCTAAGTGCAAGTTTATCTATTGAGGAAGAAAGGGCATGCATAGAGATGCTTATAAAGTATCATGACATTTTTGCATAGTCATATAAAGAAATGTTTGTGTTAGATCCAAAAGTTATAGTTCATTATTTGGCCATAAAAAAGGGTAAAGACCTGTTAAACAAGCTCAAAGGCGTTTTCAACCTAAGTTGATTCCACTACTCTAACTTGAGGTCAATAAGCTTATTAATGCTAGTTTCATTCGTGAAGTCTAATATCCAACTTGGATTTCAAACATAGTCCCAGTTAGGAAGAAGAATGGGCAAATAAGGATATGCATTGATTTTTTAGATCTTAATAACGCTTGTTCAAAAGATGACTTCTTACTTTCCATTATCAAGTTTATGGTTGATGTTATCACTGGGTGTGCTAGGTTACCATTTTTGGATAGATTCTCTAGCTATAATCAAATTTTAATGGCACTAAAAGATGCAGAAGCCACAACATTTAAAGCACCAAAAGGAATACATTATTATAAAGTTATGCCTTTTGGATTGAAAAACATGGGAGCTAATTTTTAAAGGATAATACAAAAGACCTTTGATGATATGCTTCACAAATTTTTGAATGTTATGTTGATGACTTAGTCATTAAGTCTAAAAAAGTACCTGACCATCTCTAAGATCTACGACAAGTCTTTGAATGTTTACAAAATTTCAAACTCAAAATAAAAGTGCACTTTTGGAGTCTTTTTAAGAAAATTCTTAGGCTTCATTATGCAACATAAAGGCATCAAAGTTGATCATTAAAAAATTATTTCCATCCTTAAAATGTCTTAGCTAAGAAACATCCATAAGCTCAAAAGTTTTGCATGGGAGGTTAGCCTATATTAGGAGATTCATATTTAATCTAGTAGGGGATGTCAACCATTTAGACGTTTGGTGAAGAACAATATCCCTTTTAAGTGGGATGAGGCATGTAGTAATGCTTTGAAGCACAATAAAGAATATTTGCTAAGTCCACTTTTCCTAAAGGCAACAATTTAATGATGACCTTTAATTTTATATATTATTGCCCAAGAACATTCTTTAGGAGTTTACTTGCTTAACAAAATGATGAAGGAAAAAAGATGTACTCTACTACCTTAGTAAAACGATAAATGGAGTAGAGTTGAAATACTCGCCCATTGAAAAGATGTTGGCCCTGATGTTTGCTATTAAAAAATCATGGCATTACTTGTAGGCTTAGTTAATTCACTTAATGATGCAAGTTGATCCAATCAAGTATATTATGTTAAGATCAATCCTATCAGGGAGGCTAGCCAAATGGGCACTCTTACTTTAAGAATTTGAAATAAATTTTGTGCCATAAAAAGTTGTAAAAAGGCAAGCTCTAGCCGATTTCATGGCGGATTATCCAATTCCTGATAATTGAGAATTCTTTAAATATCTTCTCGACGAAGAAATTTTCTTCCTTAAAACTCCACGACCATGGATAATGTTCTTTGTTGGTGTTGCTAGTAAGTGTTGGAATTGTATTCACTACTCTTGAAGGAGAAGTTCTACCACTTGCATTCAACCTTAATAGGCTATGTTCAAACAATGCAACAAAGTATCAAGACAAGATCCTTGGCCTTAAAATGGCAGTAGATATGGATAATCCATACCTCAAGATATTTGGTGATTCAAAATTAATCATCAATCAACTCCTCTTAGTATACAAAGTAAAGAATGTTGAACTTTTACCATATTTTAGGTATGCAACAAGTCTCATTGCATCATTGAATAAGGTGACAATTGAACACCTACCTCAAAAGGAGAAATGATAAGTTTATGCATTAGCAAACTTGGCATTGACACTAGCATTACCTAATTTAAAAATTAAAGTTCTATTATGCCAATGATGGGTTATAAGGCTCAGGGATGAAGAAGAGGTATGTGTTGTCTTTATTCATGAGGTTAAAGAGGATGATTAGAGGCAGCCACTCATCAACTACCTTGAACATGGAAGGTTACTTGACAACCCACGATAAAAGACATAAATAAACATAAATAAGGCACTAAGCTCTTCAATTCATGTTCTACCAAGGTATGCTTTATCATCATTCTTTTGATAGGGTCTTATTATAATGCCTTAGAGAAGGATAAGCATCTAAGGCAATATAAAAGCCATATTGAGGGATATGTGATGTCATCAATTAGGCCAAAACTTCATTTTTAAATCAAAAGGATGGGATACTATTGGCCTATAATGGTAAAAGATTGCATGGACTATGCTAACAAATGTTAAGAATGTCAATTTAATGGAAACTTGATTTGCCAACCTTAAAGCCACTCCACCTTACAGTTACATCATGTCCATTTGATGCTTAGGGATTTGATGTCGTTTGGCTTTTACAAAAAGTTTTAGTGGGCATAACTGCATCTTGGTTGCAACTGATTACTTTTCCAAATGGGTTGAAGCTACTTCATATAAAGAAGTCAAGAAGGAAATTGTGGTGCACTTCATCCAAACAAATATTATTTATTATTATTGATGTCATCACTGATAATGAAAAAGAGTTTCCTATTGACGACATGAACAAGTTATGTAAGCACTATGATTTTAAGCAATACTTCTCATCCATGTATGATGCTCCAACTAATGGATTTGCAGAAGCTTTCAATAAAACATTATGCAACATCCTAAAAAAGATTATTAGTTGGACAAAGAAGGATTGGCATGAAAGAATGAGTGAAGCATTATGGGCATATTGTACTACATACTGTACACCAATATAGGCCACTCCATATTCACTAGTGCAAGGTGTAGAACATGTTCTTCCATTAGAGCGATAAATTCCATCCTTAAGAATTATTATTCAAGAAGGACTTACAAATGAAGATTATGTTTATTTATGTCTTGAGGTGTTGGAAGCTTTTGATGAGAAACGACTTGTAGCATAACACAAATTACAGTGTTATTATGCTCAACTATTTAAATCCTTCAATAAAAAGGTGCAACCTAGATCATTTCAAGTAGTTGATATGGTTCTTGTAATTAGAAGACGTTTAATCATGTCAAGATGCATAGGTAACATTGTTCAAGAAGTTTATTCAAATGGTGTATATATGATTGTGGATCAAAAAGGAGTGCAAGTTGGACCCATCAATGGCAAGTTCTTGAAGCACTACTATGCTTAGAGGTTTGAAGTTGCTCCTAGTTCGCATGAGCTAAAATTGTAAATGACTAAAAAAAATGAAAAAACAAATAAAAAATGAACTACCTAAAGACTTGATCGTTCTTAGGAAGGTACACAGGTAGCTTGGTATTTTGCCAAGTTTAGCACCCTAATAAAAAAAATATATTCATTTAAGTTTGCACATAGAATAAAACCTAAATTAAAGCTTTATTTATCTTGAGAGAAAATGTTCCACATACATAACTATGGAAATTCCAAATGCAAACTACAAGAAAAGATATATGGTTACTAATCAAGATTTTGTAGCAAGAAGTCCAATAATAAGGCATTGAGTCTATAAATTGGGTACGAGATCATTTCATTCTCATCATCACTAAGGATTCTTATATCAAGTTATCAATGGACATCCAGAAAGTTCTCAATGTGAACCATCCTTGTAAAATTTGAAGAATATGAAAATATGCTTGATCAAATTAGTCAAGAAGCTGAAGAAAGGCGAAGGTGTAAAGTTACAAAGTACAATTGATTAGTCAAAGTTTTTTTTAAAAAAAGATAAAAAGGATTGAAATTACCAAGTAGACCTAACTTGAAAAAAATTCAAAACAAGAAAGTGGAAAAATCAAACATGTCTTTCATGTAAAAGTAAGTTGAAATTTTGAAGAAGTCATCTTCAAATGGAAGCAAGGTAGAAATTCAAAGTAGAAATTTCAAAGCAATTGTAGAAGTAAAGATGAAATCTCAAGATAATCAAGGAAATCACACATCAACTTAGCTAACAAAATAAAGGAGTTCCCAAGTTGACTTGATTTCTAGAATAACTAAGGAATTTCAAAGTCGACTTGACTATTTGTAATATTTAAGGAGGCACAATCAATAAGTCAAGTAGAAAATCACAAGTCAACCTAGTTGATAAAAGCTAGGGAATTTAAGTCCAAAGGACTAGAAAGTCATAATTAAAGAAGCACCAAATTGAAGATCACAAGTTAATTGCCAATAGTTCAGGTCAATATGACAATTCAAGAAGTTAAAGGAATAAATATCACAAAGAAGTCAAATCAAGATGATGGTACCAAAAACAACCTGAAAAAATCAAAATAAAAAGGGGTTGATCAAAAAAATAAAAAAAAATCTTTTTCTTCAATGTGAAATTGAAAGAAATTAAAACACAAAAGATATGGGGAAAAAAAAGTTGTGATCCAATTTCTGCATAAAATGGCTCTATTTAAAACAACTTAAGGTGGTGGTGTACTATCAGGTCGACAATAAAAGATTTAATAATGCATGGGAACAACATTGTGAAACTAAAGTTGATGGTCGTTAATCAATTCCTAAAAAAAATGGAGGAAGTTCACATGGTATGGTGTGAACTTTTCTACTACACAGTACACATGTATTCATACAAAGAAAGGGTCAAATCATCATCATTTATTATAAAAAATAAAAATCAAGAAGGCAATCGCATGACAAGAAGGCACATATATGTATTGATTAAAGAAAAGCATCTCAAATCAATGGACAACCCATTAGTTAATTAAAAAGCAAGAAGTTGGCGGGACAACATGAAATAATTGATGAAATAGGGATGTGGTCATCACGTGAATGGAACAAAAGTGAACCATCAATTTGAACAAAAGAGAAAGGATAAAAGCTACAATATGATACCTTCAATAAGAAACCAAACTGGAAGCCGTGAAACTAAAGGTGTTGCAGGGTTTAGGAAGACGCAAAATAAAAGTTGTTGCAATGTTTATATATAGTAGATTTGTACCTTCTAAAATTCAGTTCAATTGAAATAATGATTCCCAAAGTCATATTTGGAGTAGGAATTCTCATTATTAAAAATTAGGCACCAAACCATATAGGCTTTTAATTTTATTAATTGGGCTTTTTAGATTCAATTAATAAAATATGAGTATGGTTCTATTAGATTGGAATTTAATATTTATCAAAGTCCAAAATTTATGTTATCAAATAACATGATTTAAAAAAGGGGTCTACATAAAAAAAAAAAAATTTCCAAGACACATTCAATTTAATAAAATTATGTGTGAATAAGTCTCAAGGAGGCATTTATAGGCATAGAAATTTTTTACCAATAAAAAATATATATTTTGCTCTATTAAAATTTAATTGAATTTAGTTAAATTATTTGAATTTAAATTAAATTATTATTACTGATCAATCAAATTATTTGTCCTATTTTAATTTAATTAGATTCAAATAAAATTAATTATAATCAATTAAATTATTTAGGACCCATGCATATGGCTAATCAAAATAGGCCATGTGGCCTAAATACGTAGCAAGAACCAATGATCATATGGCCAGTTGACCAATTAAATATTTCTTAATAGAAGAATTTGAGATAAAATAAACTTTATCTCCTAGTCATATAGATAAAGTGAAAGATTTCTTCTGAGACCTCTATAAATAGAGGGGCTCTTACACTTATAGGGATCATCTGCAATAAGCATCACTTTACAAATCAAAGCTTCCAAGTCTTCAATTCTTCTAAGCCTTCAAGTTCCAAAAGGTTTGGATCCATATTCAATTTTGGATCAAGGTATAATGACCTTAAATCACACTAGACACTTTTCTCCAAAATTAAACGAAGAGTTTCATGTTTGATTCAGGATTAAGCCCATTCGACTCTTGGATCTCAATTTTATTCAAAGAGCCAAATCAGAGGATTCATTTCATTGTAAAAGAAATTATTAGAGATTGTAATATACTTTTTTATAAATTTGATAATTTGTACTTGTTTTTTCTTGTCTTAGTTTTCGAGGATGAAATTTATGTGTACACATATTACATTATTTCATAATTCTAAAAGCTATTAAACTTAAAAAGGTTTCAAGCATACATAATTCAAAAGTAAAACAAGTATTTATTTGAGATATTTTTTGGATATGACAATTTCAAAATGAGATCAATATGGATATTTAAGTTTTCTAAAGAAATTTATAAAATAATAAATTAAAGATTTAAAGAATTCTAGAAATATATGTCTGAGAAATGATTTAGGAGATGATTTTGTTTTGTAATACCCAATTATAACTTTGGTCTCATTTGTGCATTTTGTGATCTCTTACATGTTAAGTGAAGTTTATAATATGTTGGAGGTTTTTAGGGGACTTATTTGAATAGAGCCTTGATATTTTTAAGATGGCGCAGCTATTTCCCACAAGGCACACCTATCCTAACCTTTCATGCTCTTTTCTTCCTTTGGTATAACTACTTTAAAATTGATGAGAGATATTTTACATGGTCATTCCCTTTTTATTTTGCATATTCCTCAACCTTTGGCACAACCAATCCTTTCTTTGGAATGTTTATTCCTTCCAAATAAAAATTACCCCAAATGCTTTAGATTATTTTATACATTAATTCCATTTTTGGCCTAGTCATTTATCTTGGATTGCACGATGGATCTTGTTTGCGACATAACTATTAATCTTATTATATAATAGATCATTTAGGAATAACTATTCCATTTTCCTATTTTCCTCTCTCCGCTTTCACCTCTCAACCTCTTACTAGAAATTCTCCTAACTAGAGAGATTTAATCCTTAGACTTTTTGTCATTTTCAAACCACTTCAAAGTAATATGCAAAGTATTTAAAAATAAAGCTTGAAGCTTGGTTCATCTTCTATTGTTCTTTGAGTATTAAGACCAAAAGCTTCTAAATTTTTTGAGCTAAGCTTTTATCTTATAAGTTTATTGCTTTTATTATGTTTTCTACTTGTTGAAGATTAATTTAAAACTAGAAAACCTTTTTTGCAATGAGGTTCAATATTAGTATTGACGTTTATGCGCCAAGAAGGAGGGGGTTGAATTGGTGAGAAATTTAAAATTTAGTAGGCAAGTAAGCAACAAAAGGTTAAAAGAAAGAGTAGAAGAAGAATGAACAGAGTAGAAGAAGAATGAACACAACAGAGTTTTAATAGTTTGAGTGTTAACTAACCCTACATTCGCTCTTCAATTCTCCAATTGGGTATTTCACTAACACTAAATGGTGTTTCATAAGTTCATACCAAACTTTACACTATGTGTTTTACAAGGCTCACACACAACCTCACAAGTATTTTTCCAAGGCTCACACTTAACTTATACAAGAGTTTCTAAAACCCAAATCTAAAGGTGTTTGATAGCTCACAATAAACCTTAACAACTCACTTATAAATAATTAATGAAAGAAATATAATTGAGAATTCATTTTGTAAGAGTTTGGCCATAATAAATTGTTATTCTCTCACATTTAAGACCATTTGATGGAGTATTTATATGTTACATCCACCAAAGAGTCGTTACAAGTGAAACTATGTCTAAATCTTCAAAGTTGGTTGGCAAAATCCTACATTTAATGCTTATCAAAGGCAAGTCGCAGTCAAGACGTCTCTGTTGGGGCCGTGAATGATATTTTATATTGCATTTGGCCTTTTCTCAATCATAATCTTTAAATGTGTCTAACGGCTAGTTACACATGACAACCCATCATTGGTTAATAAAAAAAAAACTAGTTATTACCACCCCTTTAACAGGTTTTATATGTCATGATTGAGATGATCATGTCGTGGTCACTACTCTAAGTAGCACTGGGATAATGGACACTACACTTTTACCATAATCTCTAATTGAAATTTTAGGTATCAATTTCAACTGAGTCATGATCGTTATAATATGGTTGTCCTCATGATTTTCAAAATCTCAGATAATTCCTTGAAACTTGGCTTGACCTGATTAGTCTCTTGATTTGCCATTGGAGTCCCTCTAAGTTGTTTAAAGGTAGCGATCGTGACCTTCACCATGACTGACACTGTGATATCTACTATCTTATTTGATTAAATATTTTCTTTGAGTAACAGTCGCGACTTACAGGATAGCGATCATGACCTTCACCATGACTGACACTGTGATCTCTACTATCTTATTTGATTGAATATTTTCTTTAAGAAACGGTCGCGACTTACAGGATAGCGATTGTGACCTTCACCATGACTGACACCCTGATATCTACTATCTTATTTGATTGAATATTTTCTTTGAGTAACGGTCGCGACTTACAGGATAGTTTTTAATACCTAGAGCATTTTGCTTCAAATCAACTCCATTCAATTTCCAATAAGTTCCTAACTTAGAATTTGCATAGAGAACACTTAAAAATGATATTAGAACCTTTCAATCTACAGTGTCAAGATCAAAAGAAAGTCATGACTTAGGTTTGACCAACATAGTCTAATAATCTCCCCTTTTTTATTTTTGATAATCTAGATTGCATATGCAAAGTATATACACATTAATTTGCATATCCTTGAAGTTTTTAAGTGTTTGAAAGTTAATGGATTAAGTTTCTTTTCATGAATCAATAAGTATATATAACTTTAAAGGCAAAATTTTAAGAGCATGTATATAGATGCTTCCCCTTAATTATACTCCCTCTTAGAGTGATAATATATTCAATTAAATAATTATCCAATTTATCACTATATTACATCTATGCTTATAACATATTCATACTTTCATATCTCTTATATCTCTCCCTTTTTATTAGGATAAAAAAAGAAAGGGAAGAAAAGTAAGAGGGCATAAAAGGAGGGAATAAACATCATATGTAATAGATGTATAAAAGAAACATAATTAAAATGTAAAAATAATATTTTCATTAAGTGAAAATTAAACATTACATTGAAGAAGGAATGTTTGGTCACATCCTAAGGGCCTTAAACATTGCATAAAAAAACAAAAAAGAAGGCATAAAAAACATAGATATAGATGAACGTGAGGAAGAAAAATAGAAAACATAGAAAAAATTTAAAAAGTGGAGAAATATCATCATCTTCATCTTCATTATCATCATCATCATCATCATCATCTCTTTTTCTTCACTATCACCAACCACTTCTTCATTTTCTTGAGGAACTCTTAAATTGGTGCCTCTTCTATTTCTTCTTTTGCTTCTTCTCCCTTATCCTTTAAAAAAGTATAATCTTGAGGATGGCCAGGATTAGGGAGGCCAAGTTTCTCTTGAATCTCAACAATAATACCATAGAGGTGTTGAAAAAAGTTAAGTCTCTTGAGAATCTTCTTAATGAGTTTAGTGACTTTGGCCTAAGAAGAAGGTTTGGAAGAAGTAAATGGATGAGGAGCTTTGGTTTGTACCTTAGGTGCCATGGGTGGCTCTCCTTGAACTTGTTCCCCTTATATTACAAGTCTCTTCCATTTTTATGCTTGGGAGGCATGTTGAAGCTTGATCCCTTCTTCTACAAGCAAGTGCTCATATGTGTTTACTCTAATTACTTTGGCATTTATAAGGTAACTTAAATTAAGGAAATTAGGACCTGGAAGGTAAGTTGGGGTTAGAAAGGATTCATTTTAAGGTGATAATGCTCCAACCATCCTATGATGGCTATGACATGGGGGGAGGGGGGTGAAATCGACTTCTTTTAGCAGTACTTATGTAGATCAATTGATCTATAAGGTAGCCATTGATTTGGGTAGGTTTGTTTGCAAAAAGGGAATAAAAGTCCTTTTAGGAGATCTTTTCATTTCCATCACCCCTTGCATTGATGGAAAAGGTAATAATTCTATGGAGAAGCCACATGTAAAAAGACCAAATGCTTTTGGCAAGAGATTTGTTTAGATCATGCCTAATTTCTATGGAAATGATCTTCCAAAATTCAAAAGGCTTAGGTCAACATAAGATATGAGGTTAAAGGGATGGAGTCTCCATGAAGGAAATAAACAAATGAGCAAATTTTCTTATAGGTGATATAAAAAGGTTTACCAAAGTCATGGAAGAGCAACCCATACATACCTGCTTGAGCTTTGCAATCTTTAATCAATGTCACTGTGCACATAAACTCCCACATAATCTCCTCATCACTAGTTTCATCTCGAAAAATGAAGTCATTCCATCCAATATTGGATGGCAAAGCTTTGATTTCTCCTTTTAATTTGAGGGTTTAGAAAAAAAAAATGGAGGGCATCTTTGTTTGGTTGTATAACTTTCTTCTTGTTTTCCTCATACATCTCTTTTTCTTTTTGGTAATCTCTTTAATAAGATGAAGAGAAGGGACTTCCCTTTATAGGGGTGAACAAGTTTAGGCAATGCCATTTCCTTTGTCACTTCTAGTTGATTTTCATGGACCCATGGTTGAGAGATGAAGAAACGACTAGAGAAAGATTCAAGATGATAAAAATTTGAGAAGGAAAGGAAATTATAAGAAAGTGAATGTAAAGACTAAGTAAGAGGGTGTTAAAAGGTTTAAATAGGCAAAAAAAAAAAAAAAAAAAAGAGTGAAAAATAGTCATAAAATGGCTGGAATTGCATTGAATGCATTTTTACATATTTTGGAAGATGAAAAGTTAATACCTAACGGTTACAAGTAAATCATGATTGCTAATTTTGGGCCGTGACTGTGAAAGATGAATTTTATGAGTAAAGATAAAAAAAATCCTTAGAAATGTATGAAGAAAATACTTACAAATTTGAAAATTTTGAAATTTCGCAGTTGTGACCTAAAGTCACGAACGATAATGGTTGGCACACTTAAAATCAAGGTGGCATGCAAATAATGATCACAAAGGTTCATTCTCGATCATGATTTATGATTCAATTAAAAAAAATTAAAACAAAGTTGTCGACTATTGGCCTAGAGTGATCAAATTTTATATTTTGATCATCAATTTATGTAACATCTCTATCTCTATTCATTGGCATTATCACATGAATATATTCATTACAAAAATGATATGAAATCACATATGAGCATATGCACTGTATCAAATGATATGAAATCTCACATGAACATATGCACAACATAAATAATCATTTAGACATGTGAATTGTAAAAACACGACAATGACAATTGCACCGTTGCATTTGGGATGTTTGAACATATGTGCAGTGTTTGCATAGTTATATGACAAATTATTTCATGTTGTGTGCTTATTATAGCATCATAAATAATGGTGTTTGAGAGCTCATCTAAAAGTATAAAGAGCATCTAGAAATTAGAGAATGGACGAAGGTGATGAAGGAATAAAGAAAAGGACTAAAAGCAAAAATGTTTAACTTTCAACCAATAAGAACAAACCACCAATCTTTTATCCTATTAGAGTAAGAATACAAAATATAATTATCTGCCACTATGGGTTCGTAAGAGAGGAGATAAGGTTGAAATACACCAGATGAAAGAGAGAGAGAGCAAATGAAAAAGAAGAAGAAGAAGAAGAAGAGGAAGAAGAAGAAGAGGAGAGGAAGAAGTGTGGGCTGCCTAAGTTTTCTAGTTCTGGAACAATAGGTAAGTAATTTATCTTATTCTCAATTGAAATTAACCTCTCATGACATGTTAATCATGCATAATTAGTGAGAATTATGGAGTAATTGAGGTAGAGCTCTTGGATGGAAGTTGTAATCTAAGAGAACAAGAGCTGATTCTGTTGATTTTGCTGTTAGAGCAGAATTTTGCACCCACGATTTCATAACCCTAGAAGAGGAATTGGGGAAAGTGCAAAACATGAAAGTTATAGCCTTATGTCTCATATAAATGCATAAGAAACAATTTTACTTGATTCTGTATGTGTGAAGAGATATGTCTCCTTGATCAGGACTGGTTCAAAAATGAACTAAGATGATCACAGTCTTCTATTTTGTTATATTTTGATGACTTTATATTCTGATTTTGACAAAGTGTAAAACATGAAACTTGTAGGGTTATATTCCTCTAAATATCTGTTAAGCAGTTTTGATTAATTTTCTGTGTGGAAAGAGATATGACTCATTGATTGGGACTGACACTATACCTGGATGCGACACCACCTTTCTTTTAATTCAGTTTTCTAAGAATTTGATAACCATAGACTCAGAATTTGATGATGGTCCAAACTTGAAAGTTGTATATTTTTGTCTGACCTACATACTTTTGAAATATTGTTGCCAAATCCAGCATGGTTGTTGAGATATTGTCCCTTTATCATGACTAGCTGTCAACATGTTATGAACCTACTTGCCCCAAGATTGGTCCTTTGTTTTTGTTACCGTATAGATTGAACTGGATAATGAGTAGAACATGAAAAATGTTCCTTTATATGTTTTGTAACTGATGGTAGATTATTATCACAATTGGATATGTACAATTTGAGATATTCTCAAGAATGTAAGACCTACTCAGACTGAGATGACATTGCAACAGGGCAGAACTTAAAAATTCACCACATTTTATGTGCATCTGATATTGTCCTAAAATTTGAATTTGTTGTCCCATTATATGTCTAGTTTGTTTGGAAAAAAGAATCAAGCCATTTGGATAAGTATATTGGGAGTTATTGTTATGGCCGTGTAGGAAGCTCAGGCTACCATATAAGGAAAATATGTATAAACACTAGGTACACTTGCATGAATCATGCCATAACTTTATACCAAGCATTCATAATCATTTTGATATACTTATACCCATGTATGTATCAAATGTTGGGATCTCAATACTTTGAAGAAGCCTTACCATAAAGGTTGGTCACATCAAAAGGTGAGTAGAAACAATAATTGGATTCATTGGGTGTATGTGATAATTGTATGATATGATTATACTCTATTACATGTATATGTGATTGAATTGTTACATGTTACATGGAAATAATATGATTATGTTCTATTACATGTATATATGATTGAATTGTTGCATGTCGGTTCTTATATGATTATGTTCTATTACATGTATATATGATTGAATTGTTACATGTTACATGGGAATACAGACCAAGTGAGAATTAAATGCTCTTAATGATTACTTGGCATATCATTTGTGAATAAGCACTTGCATATGGAACTAAAAGGGGCGTTGTGATCGACTTGTCAAACACTTGCAAATTACAGAAAGATGGACCAATGGGTCCCAAATCATATGTTACATGAATCACATGAATATCCCATGAGCAATGTTTGCCTTGCTCGGTCACGACAAAAACAAAGCTATTGCATTTGCACTTACATAGTCAATTGTTACACTTGTAATGTATCTTGATGATATTTGATTACAGATTATGCCATGAGAATTTGATTATTGTTTTTATTCGTTGAGTCGCGACTCACCAAATCGCAATTATTTTTCAGATACTGAAGCACAAACTTTGGACACTTTGGTACATAAAGTTTTGCATAGAGACACATGGAACATAGGTCATTGGCTGAATTCCAACTCTCTCTCCTTGCATCATGTACATACATTTGATAGGAACTAGCTATAGTCACTGGTCCTGACATTAGTTAACACATGTGTACATTAAATACATATGGGATTAGATATGTATGATGAATAAACCTTAATGTGTATGCATTTCTGAACATGAAATGCCATTATTTGCAATTGATGATGATAGTTACAGTTGGTGGTATCAGAGGATTCAAGCACACGCTGGGCAGACTTGCAAATCCCGGTGTGTATGATATCGCGGGGCCAATGGGCAAATCCCGGATGTTGAGTACTCTGATAGGTACCAACTATAGCCACGTTGTGATGTTACAATTTGTGGTATCAATGCTGATTCACAAATGAGAACAATGGATGTCACAGTTATTGGTTTGATAAATGAATTTAGATGTTATAGTTTTGGTATCAGAGAGGGGTCAAGCATATGCGGGGCAGACGTGCAAATCCCGGTGTGTATGACATCGCAGGGCCTATAGGTAAATCTCGGATGTTGAGTGCTCTGATAGGTACTGATTGTAGCATTACAGATTGTGGACATGAATAGTATGAGTTTTGTAAATGAAATGGCTGTTACAGTTATTGGTATCAAAGTAACATGATTTGTAAACACAAGTGGTCATTACATTTATTGGTAAACGTAAATGGGGGTTACATGTATTGGTATCAGAGCAAATATGAATACGATCGTTACAGTTAGTGGTATCAAAGCAATATGAGTTGTATAAAATGAAAAGGTTGTTACACATCCAATAGCCTATACACCATTATGCCATACAGTTAAACTTAGGTTATACTACTTTCGATTTTATTTTCTTTTATCACATTATCATACTCATATCATTGATTGTTTGTGAAGGATGAAATACAATGCATGAAAACTTTGAACAAGTAATGAAATGAAAAAATAAATGAAGCATTCAACGATCCATAGACATTCCATTGACTTCATGATTTACATTAGAAATATAACAAAGGGGTGAGGTTTTTGTTTTCTTAATTTTAGTTTCTCAATTATCCTATTTCACCAAACATTAAGGATAATGTTGTCTTTAAATTTGGGGGATAAGCTTTGATTTGAAATTTTTAATTGGATTTATTAAGGATTATTAGGATTTTATTTATAGTTAGTTAGTTATTGTGATTATTCTTTGATTAAATTCAATTATTCTTTTGTCAATAGTGATCAACATTCTCAGAGTATTGTATGTTTAAAGAGTAAAGGAAAAATTGAATTTGAGTATTAATCAATAAAATCAGTGTGAAAGAATAGATTTATTAAAATACCATGATAATTTGGGCATGATTTTCTTATTTGAAAATTTAGACATTTAAGGATAATTGATAAATATAAATGATGAAAGCAATTATCTTATATACTTTTGATTGAGAATGTGCTTAAACCATTACAACTCGTAAAGATTGCATGTAACGACCATTTTCATTTGAGCTCTGATACCAATAAATGTAACGCCATTTTCATTTACATAACTCATATCATTCATGTTCAAAATACATATGCATATAGGTTTTATCCATCCTACACACAATCAAACTTTTCTTGATGCACATCTATGTATATGACACCAGAAGAGAGAGAGAGTTT